>JAECUM010068093.1:0-20781 GCA_016617855.1 Megalonaias nervosa
TTTTTATTCGGAGGGCTTCTATTGCTATTACATATAATATCATCCATAAGGAACAATCCTGTCTCGATGAACGTTATAATTTTAGTTTTCCCATATGCCTGCTATTTCCTTTTCTTATTTCTTCCATGATTTGCAGCCCTCTTGCTTTAATATATAAATCTGAGAATTCTCCTGCCCTTATTTTGTTGCAGTTATTTTGTAATCTTATAAAGCTTCATACTCTTTCCTCGCTTGTATTTTATCCTCTTATTTTTGTATTTAAATATTTATTATTGTATTGCCTTCCCCGTCTTATGTTTTGTTTGACCTGACTATACGTTTTGGTTATTGATTTAATTTCCTTCTTAATTCCCCCCCCCCCACTCTTCTATTAGGTTGTAATTTTCCCTATTTAAAAAGGTTTCTAACAGTACTGTAGTTATGGCTTTGTATTCTTCGTCTTCTACATCTGAGTTGTTTAATTTCCATATGTTCTGACCAAATCTTGCCCAGCTTCAGCTGGTAACAGGTAAATCGTAGCTAAATTAGCGGTCGAATAATTCAGTTGTCTTGTAGTTCTTTGCAGTTTTGACTGTAGTATACAAATCTGTATTTCAGGATGCTTGAAACGGCTGCAGTCAGTACACGTACTGATGGAAAGAAAATTCAAACTTACGCTTGTTACTATGGTGTATTTTTGTGACAACTAGCAAAACTGTATGCGAATTGGACAGTGACGACCCCATGTGAAACTATCGAAGTCAGCCAAGTCTAAAACTTTCATCAACCTTTTTTAAAAAAGCATTTATTTATCAGTACATTTTTTGAAGATAGAATATATCCTTTTGGTCGTCGCCTTGCCACATAACTTTAGAAATAGTTCAGAGTGTTTCTCAGTTTACCATCATTGATATCAAATAAATGTATGCTCTTTATCGATAGAGGATATTTGCTTCTATCGAGTGAATAAGGGATATATTTCATTTATTTTATTTGTGTGGGTGGATGATATCCATTATTCACTCGATACAAGCCGATTTTACTTGCATGTTATGCTCAAACGTTTTGGCTAGCAAAATGTATAACAAATTGAAGTAGAAGCTTTCTTACTGGATAATATCAGCTGATCACCATTTATTTTCTGCTGTGTTTTTCTTGATATTTTGCATAGAGAATAGTAGTAGTAACAGAACCGGCTTTAGGCCGATTGGACCGATGTGGCCCAATCGGGCTCCGCATTCATAGGTGCCCCGCTTTAGTAATTTTAAAAAATATATCTATAGAGAGAAAGTAATTTTAAATTGATGGAAGAAAATTTTAAGTTCAATATCGTACAAAACTTGTTTAAAAGTTTATATCCAAATGACGTGCTCCCAGGGGGGCCCCTCGCGTAAATCCAGAGGGCCCGTCAAAATGATCCAAATCGGGCCCCGCGTTTGCTAAGGCCACTGCTGAGTAATAACATAATTCTCTTTCATAACTCAACGATGAATACACATAATCAAAAAGAAATATGAAAAGTAGGTTGCAGGATTCGAACCTGGTACACCTGCGTGATATGTGGATATATTTACCATTAAACTAAGAATATTACGAAAATACTCTTCTAATATTTTTATCATAATGTTATCAATGTCTATTGATCACATTGAGACAAAAAACATTTTAATTTGATTGGTTGGTTGGTTGGTTGGTATGTGTATGTGTATATGTATAACACCATTTTATTTGGCTCTACATGGCGGCCAGTATTTGAGGTGGAAGAAGAATCCAGGATGAACCACAGACCCACAGGAAGCTACTGGCAAGCTTTCTTGCATACCCACGTAAGTAGAGTCTAGACTCGAACCGATGCGGACGGGGGTTAGTGTCAGTGATAAAATAAAGGTGGGCGCCTTAGACCACTTGGTCATCCGTGACCCCATTCATAATTGACTCCAGTGAATTATGAAAACATATTTTAGATCGAAAATCCACTGATTCGCAGACTAGCGAATAATACAAATATCTATAATAATCTGAAATTCATGTACATAATGAATGCTATATACAGGAAAAAAAAAATATAAATAAAACAACCATTTCTCCTACAAAATATATGCTGTATCGATCTATATCTAATTAACCACGCCTATCTTCAAGATTAAAACTTTATACAGTCCGAATTAAAACCACGATGCTATTCCGGATTACGGCCAGTTATTCAAGTCCCATTTAATAAATATACTAATACAGTCGCGTGATTACGTGAAGTGATCACATAAGCCACTACTTTATGGATGCCAACAGCAGAATCCCGATATTTAGACAGTCCAACTCATGCGATCACTTTATTTCCGTCTCGCTGGTAATCGTAATAGCGAAATGAATTTATACATAACACTCTTAGGTGACACACCCAAATTATACCTGAGCGAGATATATACCAAACCTTTGGGCGACACGTGAACCATTCGGCAACCGGTCGCCCAAAGGTTGGTTATATGCATGAGCGTACATCGTTTAACCGTTCGGAGACAGTAAATGGGCGACCCAAAATGTATGTTTGTCATTTATTTTATTTTACCACTTTTTCGGGTATTTTCATATTCCTTTCAGTATTTCATACCGTATTCACTATAAAGGCACAATCATGACTCGTCCGTATTCACACATTATCAGTATACAACGATGTCGCCGAAAGGTTGCAATTCAGATGTTGTCGCCTAAAGGTCGGATTTGTGCATATATATATATATATATATATATATATATATATATATATATATATATATATATATATATATATATATATATATATATATATAATGGCTGTTAACGCAAATTAAATTTGACTATAGTAACAATTCTACATTGTTAATTCCCAAGCCCATGTAGTAACATTACTTTATATCCAGGCAGTGATTTTGTGATCTCCAAAATCTGATTTAGTAACAGTACATGTACTACAACTGATGTAGCAACAATGCTACAAAGCTATCCCCCTCAAACCCATGTAGTAACATTACCCTATGTCAAGGCACTCATTTTGTGATCTCCAAAACCTGATGTAGTAACAATACTACAACTGATGTAGTAACAATACTTCATAGATCTAATGCAATCCCCCAAACCCATGTGGTAACATTGCCCTTTTTCCCAGCACTGATTTTGTGATCTCCAGAACCTGATGTAGTAACAACACTATAACTGATGTAGTAACAATACTACATAGCTATCCCCCCAAACCCATATAGTAACAT
The DNA here is from genome assembly GCA_016617855.1 of Megalonaias nervosa. Classification (NCBI taxonomy): domain Eukaryota; kingdom Metazoa; phylum Mollusca; class Bivalvia; order Unionida; family Unionidae; genus Megalonaias; species Megalonaias nervosa. The sequence goes on from JAECUM010068093.1 coordinate 3,222, forward strand.
TACCCTATGCCCAGGCACTGATTTGTGATCTCCAAAACCTAATGTAGTAACAATGCCACAACTGATGTAGTAACAATACTACATAGCTCTCCTGTTATCCCCAAACCCATGTAGTAACATTACTCTATTTTCACGGTAACAGTCTAACATTCATTTTGTCATTTAAAAAATATGATGTAGTAAGATTATTACAGCTATGCCTCACACTACCTCCAGAATATAAAAGAAAATTCAGTGTTGTCCCATAACGCTACATTTTTATTTAATATTACATATCATTACTACTTGCAAATCCTTTTTTCATAGTAATATCACCATTCCGGTGGTGCAAGTGGATACACGATCCACCTCAGATGTGGGAGGTCACAGGTTCAAAACCTCGGATGAATCATACCAGAGATTTATAAAAATGGTACAAACAGCCACCTTGCTAGGAGCTCAGAATTGAGATGTTAGTGTTAAGACTGGTTGACCTGGTGCCAGGATAATGAGACTAGGTGGGATATCATGTTACATGTCTGCAGCATGATGCCCCAGTCCTAGACATCACTATAAACTGCCACACAGACATCATTGCAGTATGACTGCAAAATTATGAAATCTACTTTTAAAGTCCAAATCACACACACATAGTAATATTACTCTACTGATTATCAACTGTGACTACCTTCCCAAGTCAACATTGCTGATCTCCATGCTCAATGTAGTAATGATAGAACCCGTCATATGACTTTGTGTAGAATAGGAAAATTACATTTGAAGCTTAGAATTTTAATTCATATGCAAGGATGTGCTGAGGTTTTAATGCAAATTTGAAATCCCAAGGGTGGAATTTTCAATCCTAAACTAAAGCAAAATGATGGATTCTTTTTCTCACATTTCGGTGCTAAAAGGGTAGTCCAGGTCAACATTGCGTCCTGTAAGTACTGCTGTAACTTTCGTGCTGCAAAACAGCCACTTAAAATGTCCTTACCTTAACAAAGAATCAAACAAATTTAGATTTACACTGAAATATTCAGTGAAACTTTCAGCGACATTTAAAATCATTTCAGCTTTCAAAGAACAGTACATGTAGTTAAAATGGCTATAGTGATTGCAATACATAGTGTCTGAATTGTGTACTGAGTATAGCTTGTGCAATGATACAAATATCAACAGATCACAAGATGAAGTCCACTTTTATTGATAAGATTAATCAAGACTGACAAATAATAGCATTGTTCTCAATTCAACTTTGAGCAAGAATTGATTTAAACTTCAGAAAAAAAATACTGAGAATATACATTTTCTAAACAAAGATCAATTATAACAACAGCTTTTTCAACTCAGAATTGGATTATAGATGCTGTTCATGTATTTAGGTCAATCAGTGTGAAACATGTTTGTGGGACTTAAACCACTGCTGAGCTTAATATGTAAATATATTGCAAATAATGTCTAATTTGATTATTGGGGAAATATTTAAAGTTATGATGCAAACAAGTGTTTGATATTTTGTGTTCACTATGCTCCCAGTAAATTGTCAATATATTGAGAATTCACGATAAAGGTCAGGCTTGAAGCATGAGCAAGCAATCTTGCACTGGTTTTCTAAAGTGGAAAATACAACCATACACATATGAATGTGAGAATATTTCTATATTACCTAGTTCGGATCAGCTCAGGGGTTATGATGCATGTAAAATCAGATTATTTTCTTCATGCTGGGATCAGCCTGGCATAGATAAGCTGAGACCAGCCCAGAATACACTCTAATGTTGAGATCAGTCTAGAATAGATTGGAAATCATCATAAACCTGGGTATAAGAAAGATATCATTTGTACATCAAGTGTGTCATTCTCAAGACCATGATAAGACTTCTTTGCATGATCAAAGTAGTGAGAGATACCTAAGCATTGTGTCACTCTAAACTGAATAATGTACATTGATGTTGACAGTAATGGTCACCATTGTGAGATCCAATGTTTGTAAAGAAGCAAACAATAGCAAATTGATGTTGTTGTTGTTGTTGTTAAGGGGTTTAGCACCATTTTTCAGCACAAGATAGGCTATACATGGCAGCCAGTATAAATGGTGGAGGAAGAACCCAGGAAACCTCGGAAAGAATCATCTACCCACGAGAAGCTACTGGCATTCTTTCTCACGCACCCACATTGGCTGAACCCGAGACTCAAACCCACGCAGACAGAGGTGAGATGGCAATGATCTGTAATGGTGAGCACTTTAGACCACTAGGCCACTTTCGGCCCCAACTTCAGCAAGTGGCAAACTACTGTCTTGACAAAATATAAAAAATTCCTATATAGATTATGTTCTAAGTTTTTAAATTTTAGTGTTAAAGGTTGAAAAAGTTCCTAAATATTGCTCAAAACGGTGATGTCGTGCAAGAATCAAACTGTAAAAAGGAAAGTACCAGGTAAATCATACAAATATTAGGAATCTAATTTCCTTTGCGTCATATGGTTAATGGCCATTCTGCAGAGTTTTGTGTCACATGTCAATTGCCATTTATGGGACAAGTCACAAGACTGTTAGCCTTATTTTAAATAATTTCTCATTTCAGTTTCCACTTTCTCTTTCTTAATTTTTTTTCATAAAGATTGTACCTACTGTAGCTTGTCCATAAAATATACATAACAGATAGCCTATATGCATATCTTTTTTTTTGTTTCATTTGTATCAAGTTTTATTGCCATTTTTCTGGTGTTGTATATTAAGTCATTGTTTTGCACTTTTCCTGTTGGTGCTTCACAAAATGTAAAGTTGGTTTCTTCTGAAAAAAGCCCAGATAAAATTGTTTGTTGTTATATTCTCCCAGTGCTAGCTCTTGATCCCTCTCCTTCCTGCAATGAAACAGAAAATACAAATTATTTGGTTACTACTAATATGAAAACCAGCTGCATACCAGCTGAGAAGATAATATCAAGTATGTGACTTCTGAGAAACATACATTTTATAGCATATAAGAGAGGATAAATGGTCCCTTAAAACACATTTTGGTAATACATATGTGGATTCTGTCATATGGAAAAGATACAAGTGAACAACTCACACATTTATAGTACATACACACATATTCTTAACAGATTATTTTTCGTCGAGATTAAATAATAGCATGCATAGTCAACGGGATTACAAGAGTTGGAAACATATGGGTTTCTGCTTTGTATGGCAACCTGATGGAAAATTTAATTGTGATAGTTCTAATAGTAATCCACCAGTTTTCCAGGAAATTACTTAAGAACAATTTCTACAAAAGTTGTGCCAGTGTAATCTCTCTACCAATAATCCAGTATTCATAGCATATGTAACAGATATTATTTTACTTAATGTGAATACAAATGTGGTAGGAGTGTTTCACATTACAGGTACAATTAATGTTCTACCAAGATTGGGTTACTAAAAACCACTCTTGCAACTGTGTAGCTGTCATAATGATCACATGGAGAATATCATTCAAGTCATATGCTTAGTCTTTTAGACTAAAGTAAGACAGATGAGTGGTACGAGGCCCACTTTGCCTCTTATTGTGTTACTACTGTCACAATACAGCAAATTCATATTTAAAATGCTATGAAAGCATATTTATTTTTGCATATAGGGACATTATTGATTTAAGCAAGATTTGCAGCCCAGTTATAGTCAATACATTTTACATACATAATTGATATCACTAATCAAATATACTGTTTAGAATTAAGTTTAATAATGCTTAATGAATATGACTTGGAAAATCTAATATAAATTATTCATCCTCATTTAAAAGAAAGTAATTCACTAATTTATGTTAGCCTGTTTGATTTCAATTATATTTTTGGAAATTACTTTATATAAAGGTTATAAAAAAACAACCAAAAACCTAGCTATCAGATTAAAAGAAACAATTAAATGAATTGATTCAAATATCATGGAAAATATACCTTTCATGTTGTCTGACTGCTGCTGCAGATATCTGTATTGTCTTATTTTCTGTCATTAAAACAAGGATGTCTTTTAGAACTAAAACAATCGTCTTTTATGTCCCTCTTATGTTTGGGTTCCATTTTGCCCTACAGTCTCACTTCTCTGAGAATGAAGTTTCAGAAATGACCACACAACTGATATCAGTTTGCCTTTATGAGAGACCCATTTACTGGACTCTAGGACATGAAGTCTATCATATTTCAGCTCTATCAGTATCAGTTTGCTGGAATCCAACTAACTATAATTGCCACAAAGACAAATGTGTTGCTGTGTGATTCTCAGCTGTTCCTGTGTAACTGTTTAAGTTACTTAGGTGTAGTCTTTTCAGACTTTTTTGAGAAGAAAAAAATCTTCTTATAATAATTAAGCAAAAATATTTGGGAAAGACAAATAAAATATAAATAAATGTATATGCATTGATGTGTAAGTGACTCAATTAGATGTTCAGGCCATTGCAACCTCCTTGCATTTATTTTACACATTTTTTAACATTTTGTACTTGCACTTGCTATTTTAAAACTCCAAGCTCAAACAATTCACAACATTCTATCTACATCATTACTGACTGTATATGTTTATTTTAAATGTGCATGGGAATATGTATGTATGTATGTATGTATGTATGTATGTATGTATGTATGTATGTATGTATGTACGAACTTTCACCCGTAAAGGAAGTTGCAGTAGCTCAACCGACAGGGAATCATACTCTGAATCCTAATATTCACAATTTGATACTTACGCAGGCCAGAACTGGGCCAACTGCTTTGGTGTGTCCTTGGGAAAATTATTTCACTCACATTTCCATGGCATGATATAGCCAATAATGTGTCAAAAAGTGTTGACAAACCCCCCAAAAAACAGAAGAAAAAAAATCATCCATTAAAATCTGGCTTCTAGGAGTTGATAATATAATAGCTACTGAAGGAGACTTTAAGAAAAGTTACTTAAAATCACAAGGAAAGCAAACTGTACCTCTGGTTTTTATCAACTCATTATATTACCTACTTTGATATCATAGAAAAGAAAGTTCTTTTATGTCATGTCTTATCAGTTATTTTCTGCTTCACAATGGCTTCTACAGACTATCTTTTATTTTTATTTCATTATAATTAATACACTGCATGGAAAACTGACCATATTCATTCTACATTCAGAGAGATACTCTATTCAAAAGGAAGTGGTTAACTTTTCAGGCAGCAAGGTTCCAACACTGACCCATGGGAATTAATTAGTGAAGATAGACTTGATGTGCAATTGTTTTACTTCAGCTCTAAATGCAAGTGTTCTAAAGCCCATCTTAATAACAGTCAATCAGTGCTATCTCTTATCTGTGCTAGTGAACAGATTTACTGGTCCTGGTTGTCCAGGGATACATCAATCTCTGTTAATTATCAGAGCACCTGCTTTAGTTACATGGTCTTCAAGTATCAGAGCTTGTAGTTCTGAGTCAGTGATAGTTTAGAGAAGGTGGAAATAAAGGTGGAAATATAATCAATAATTTCATGTGAATGGCTCCCCTACACCTGCAAAAGTTTACAATATTTAACAGAATGGAAAATGCAGTTTAGTAAAAGCACTCAAGAAAAAAGGAGAAAAACTTATATTCAAAACCATATTACTTGAATTTTTTCAAGCAAGTACATCAAGCATAGCCATGTACATCTAGAACTGTGTCTCCTCTAAAATGATTATCAGAAGTATTTTTAAGCTGCAAACACTCTGCCCCCACAATGTGTGTACCCTCTGTCTCTCTGTCTCTCTCTCTCTCTCTCTCTCTCTCTCTCCTATTGATGTATACTGAGCCTCCAGTTTAGAACAAAATATATAAAAGTAGTACTCAAAAGCTATGATGATGTAGCTATTTTTTTTTTAAAACCCTTCTTAACTGTATGACCGTCTCTGCAGTCTGCTCTAAGCATGCTCTCTAATGTTGCTTATTATTAAATGATTATATTAGATAGTAATTTTGATTGGTTTGGTTTTATAAATCAGAAATCTTTCCCACAAATAGTGCTGATGTCAGAAACTGCTGGAAAAAACCTGGTTTAAGATAGTCTTATCACTTGTGTAAAGAAATCATTGATCACCTCTCGATCAAAATGTATTTATTGTGTACATATTATATGAAACTATATAACAAGAAATTAAATCTGATCCCACTGTATACATATGTTTAAATAGGTGTTTTTCATATGTGCTGCATATAAAGTTTTGAACATAAATCTTCTACTCTAACAATTTAGGTTCGGTTAATATATTGCGTTCACTAGTCAAGGAATTTAATAACTGATGCATCCCTAACGTGTGTTATGCATGCATGCAAATGTCACTCTAATAGTATCTCAAAAAGGATACACATACATGGGGATATATTTTATTAAAAGTGTACATACATAGCTAACATTTGCTTATGAATAATACAGAATTCATGGACTATATGCTGAGTGAAGCATTCTGTAAAACGAATGCAAATAAAACTAAAAAGATCAAACACGAAAATTGGTGCCACTCCGACACAATGATAACTTGGTGTTAAAATCTTCATATCTTCTAAGGAACAATATTTCTTTCATTTTTTACACAGATTTGTACATCTATATCTTAATGTAGTAATCCTTCTATCCATCAAGTCATTACAAGCCGAGAGTTCAACAAATTTAGACTGCAGTTTGCCCCAAACTTTTAAAGTATAATAATTGTGTACATTTTGTCCAAAGACAATCAATCTGGTTTTAATTTAAAACTTTTAAGATTTTTGAAAATTGTCCAAGATTTTTTCAGTAAAAAAACCATATTGAATATGTATGTAATGAGTAATATTTGTTTCAGCTATATATACGTACTGGATATTTTGGGTACCCGTTTTTATATTATCATTAATTCAGTCTTGTATGTTTTAAATGTAACGAGCCAGGTCCGGGACCATATCTTTTTACAAAATTAACTGAGTTTAAAATTTTAAAATAGCTTTTTTTTTCTTTTAAACATGAATGAGACAATTTTTAATTAAAATCTATTTAAATGAAATAGTTAAAATTCCATCTTCTATTTCATCCTTTAGAATATTCTGCTTAAGCCATGTTCCAGCAAACATCATTACAACAGACTTTTTTACATTTCCCAGTATACACTTTCTTTTCTTTCATCACATTAAAATTGGAGCTAAGTCCTTTTCCCTATGACACACTGAGACAGATGAACCAGGCTGGCATAGGCAGGCATCAAACCCACACAACTTGGATTAAGGGTCCTACACTCTTCCAACTAAGCTCACTTTAGTGTATCAAATGAATTTTACGTCATAAACGCTGTACATTAAAGTACATACTATCATACTGATTTCAACATGTTTTCCAACTGGGGTTAGGTTATATCCATAGTTACAAAGTTGGATGCTAATAAACCATACATTAAAATGACAACAAAAAACAATGCTAGTAAAGAACAAATATATAGCTAGCCCATGTAAATATAACTTTATATGCATCAAATTCAAATCATATAACCAAATAAATGGCAGTTAACTGTTGGAATTACACTGTACTGATCACATAATATATTTCTAAATTATATCAAGTAATTAATATGTATATAATAAAAGAATTGTAAATATTGTCATAAGATGAGGATCTCAATACGTGTATGATCCAAACTAAAACCTTGCATTAGGAAATGTCAGAAGGTTTTGTGTATCATTGAAAGTTGATTTGCGCAAATGTGCCAAGAATTCCAACAGGACAATTTGGGAAAGCAGTGCTATTATTAATGTTGAAAAAATACAAATTATATCATGTAAGTGTTTTTTTTATGCCACCACTGAGATAGCAGAATGGGCCATTCTATTTTGCTCATATTCATCATAAAATGTCTCTGCCATTATATCTGTACATCTGTATGCCCATTCCAAATCCATTTCAGAACAATGGCAAAATAAAAATATTCAACTAAGAATCATACAGTCATATGCACTTTATCATGGTTATAAGTAAATAAACTCTTACATTACCTAGATATTACAGCCGTATTTCAACTGCTTGTATACTTGAACTTTTGATTGCAAAATGTTTTACTTCTATTAGCAAACCCCTCCTGACATTTCCTAACATTTTCACAAATGTTACCTATTCTTAAATAAATTTAAACTAAAGGCTAGCAGTAAATTGCCTGAAAACATTTTCAAAAGAGTTTATTATTATTATTATTATTATTATTATTATTATTATTATTATTATTATTATTATTACTTCATTTATATGCAGCAAATTGTTTTCCAGCAGTAATAACATATACACTTCTAAGCCATCATAGTAAGTAATGATAATCTGTTCCAATATATTAAGATAATTATAACCTAAAATCTGTAGGATGGAGCAAATGTATTAGTTTATGACAAATTAAAGATGAAGAGCATAAACCATATTATTACTGGAATTGTCTGCCCGCAGTTCATACAGTTCCTACTGAGTAAGTTGGCAATTTCGGGTCCATATCATGGGCGCCCGCACATAGGGGCAAGGAGGTTCACTTCCCCCAATTGATTTCACCTCTAAACATGACTTGGCCTCCATTTGTAAAACTTAATAGCTGACCAATACATGATTGCCCCCCATCCAAAAATAATTATGTGGATGCGCCTGGTCCACACTTGCTTACACCCAAAAATAATTATGTGGATGCGCCTGGTCCACACTTGCTTAGGAAGCTGGTGATGGTGGTACATGACAGGTACACAACAGGTATTTAGCAACCAATGGGGCCTCTATAAATTCTTTAACATCTGATCAATCTATTTAAACAGAAGAGAGAGAGAGAGAGAGAGAGAGAGAGAGAGAGAGAGAGAGAGAGAGAGAGAGAGAGAGAGAGAGAGAGAGAGAGAGAGAGCATGAGAAGAATAAAGTAATGTTTTCTGATTTGAAGATAAAAATATTAGACACCAATATGTTACTGCTTTCCACAAGTTCATATTCTGAACTAACTAGTTATCCATATGTTTAGAAAAAGGATCAGGATTATGTGATTATTCCAATTTCATGTTTGTTTTTATTCACTTCACCCTCTATACAACAGAATAAATGGCCAGTTGCTTATGTCCAATAATATGTGTCTTTGTCATTATGTGTGTTTGTTTGTGTGTCCATCATTAATTAATTTTAGCACAATGACAAAAAGCTAAAAAGGTTACAATCATCTAACTTTGGGCATGTTATCATGGCTATAAATAACTACACTGATTACATTTTTCGTATATTATGCAAGTCTTCAAAAATGTTTTTCACATATGAGTTTAACCTTCTGGACTTCTGGACTTGGATTTTTAACATTTGGATTTGGGACCAATTGGATGAAAACCTTGTTAGCACAATTGGCAAAAGAACTTTATTATTTTTATTTTTTTTGTTGGCATTAAATATATGTGATAAAAATAGCTAAAATAGAAATTGTTATTATTATTCTTATTCTTATTCTTATTATTATTATTATTATTATTATTATTATTATTATTATTATTAAATATTTCATCACTGTGTAATAAATAAGTATTCCAGCGGCAAGTTCATAAACATTTCTAAGCTCTATTTGTCTGTTAGCTTTGATTTATATTTCATTCCTAAAGCATAGGAATTATATTAACAAATGTGAATCCATGGAATGGAGCAAGTGTTGTAGTTATCTTAAGATAAAATATAAAGAGTGTACACAGAGTTGTTATTCTAAACATCAGACCCCTATTACAAACAGTTTCAATGAAGTAATTTGTTTGTGTGTAGTAGCATTTTACAGCACCCAAGAACAGTTGTATGGTGATTTGTAGAAATAATCAGGTACTGACAAGGTTTCACACTATGCACAAGTACCCACCCTGCTGGGTTTTAAGATAAAATTTTGATGTTACTGGGTTGCCCGCCCCCCTGCAGTAATAAAATATAAAAGAAAATAAATAATGAAAATAATTTTATGATTGACGAAGTTAGGGGAGTGAAAGGAGATATGTGTGGAAACTTGACAAAATGTAAATAAAGAAACTTGATCCTGCCATGTACCCTGCAAAATTTCCCTACCTGTCCATATCTAGTATTTTGTTACATGGGAGTACATATTTTAGGACATAGCATCACATTTAGCACTACTTCACACAGACCAGGTGGATTTATGTGTGATATGTTGTACACTGTCTGACCATCTGTTAACTCTAACTTGTTATTACTACTTCTCTTCAACTACTTAGACAACTGCATTGAAATTTCACACACACACACACACAATCACTCCATGATCTAGTTGGTCCCAAAAATAATGGTGCTGGGTGGACATCCAATATGGCATCCAGAAAGGCCTTTTTGAAATCTTGTTATTGCTACTTCTTCTGAATGTATGATCCTATCAGTATGAATTTTCCATTAAACGTGTTCTTATGATGTCCAGTTGGTCCAAAGCAGTGTCTTAAAAATCTTGTTATGGCTACTCCTTTTGAACGGAAACACATACTGCCTTGAGAGTTTTACCAGAAGACTTATTTTAATGTTGAGCTGATTTTAGTTGACTACAGTGGCAATCATGAAAACCCTATCACTTCTCCTGAATGAATGGTCACATCAACATAGGGTTTTCACAGAAAGACTATGCAGTCTAGTTGGCTGTAAAATAAAAATGGTGCCAATCTGACTTTCTATATGGTCAGCATAATGACTGTCTTGAAAATCGTGTTATATCTATTGCATTTTCGCCAGAAGACTTCGGATGATTTCATATTGTTCAAATTCGAAATGGTGCCAATATGATATCCAGTATGGCCACCATGGCAGCCGTCTTTAAAATAGAAAGTCATATCAACATGGAATTTCAATCACAAGACTTCTCCTGACATCTTCTGTCTTCTAATATGTCCAACATAGCAGTTAAATTGAACATCCTGTTATTGCTGTAGAATTTCAGAGATGGTTTCAACATTCAGCAGTTAAAAATAAGAAATGATCTTATCTTGAATTCCTGACCAAAATTGTCAGCGTAAAAGGTGTTATTGCCTTTGAGAGAATTTTGTTCCATTCTATTTACACATTTGTTTACCTTTTGAAAATAATACTTTTTGGAAGGACTGCTCTGGTGGCCTAGTGGTTAGAACACCTGCCTCGCACGAGGGAGGTCACGGGTTTGAACTTTGGTCGAGTCATATAAAAGACTTATTCAAAATGGTACTAACAGCTGCCTTGCTACGTGCTCAGCATCAACAGGTTAGTTTTAGGACTGGTCAGCCTGGTGTCAGGATAATGTGACTCGGTGGGACATCATGCTACATGTCTGCAGCATGATGCCCCGGTGCTATACATCACTGTTAATTGCCACACTGTAGATAATGTAGCGATATGACTGAAAAATTGTTAAAGCTACGTTATCAATCAATATCACAGACACATACTTATTAGAAAAACATATTTTAGCAAGGTTAATCAAGAAAGACTTGTTTGAACAAATTATTTTAACTTCTTTTCAAATAATGTATTCTTAAGTAAATTTGGTGCTTTGCTGGCTTTCAACTTTCTGACAAAGAAAGACTAAAATGAGATTATTATTATTATTATTATTATTATTATTATTATTATTATTATTATCAGCAGCAGCAGTAGTAGTCATTTAAGTAGTTAACATATTATATCATTTATATGTTTGCAACAAAGATTTCCAACAACAATAGAGTCTTTTCACATTGTTTTGCACATGTACTGATGCCACGAGGTTGTATGTTATTGTATCAGCTTTTGTGAGACAAGCAATTGTGGGGGCAGTCAAGTCGCTCTGTAACTACACACACCGGTAAACAGGTCAAGTCAAAACTATGGTATAATATATTTTTCAGGTTGAATAAAATAAGTGGGTGCAATCGTTGTGTAGTGTATGGGTGCAAACATTGTAGGGATTCAATTAATAACACTTGTGGATTGTATCAATCTCAAAGTAAATCTTAAGTCACTGTGGATTTATGCCTAAGGTTGTAATGATCTGATATTGAAAAATGTCAATTCTGTATGACTGTCACTTTGTAAATAGAAAACCAAACAGGACAAATGAAGAAAGTATAGATTATGTGCCAGGTGTCAAATTACCCCAGATACATTTATGATTTGGGAAAAAGCGGAAAACTCAAACAAGCAAAAAATATTGCATGACCAGTACATAATATTATTATAAACTTTTCAGCAGTCAGTTAGCTTATCATAGAAACTACATGCAAGATGTTTAGTGTTTATTTTATAAGTTGTGTAGTTTTCACTGCATATTCTTGTGTTCTTGTCTACAATATGAACATTTTCATATGACATTGGGCAATATCTTTTGTGAGGATTAAAGGGACATTTATGAGTTTTTAATAATGCATGGTTATTTTATAGCTTGGCAATATTAATGAAGTCTCAAATGTAGTTCAGCTAAAATGCCAAAAATTAATGGAGTACACTAGTTGGATAAAACACACTGTGTTCTTGGAAATATGTTATTCATTGACTTGAAAAAAAGTCCAATTTATCGGAAAAAATCATACAGCCACTTCAATCACTAAATCATGTTTTTACCTTGTATGCATTTATGCTAGAAAGCCAGTGACTTTGCCAAAATCAGATTATTATATGACCATGGTTATATTGTTTCTGTAACATTACTTTACGTGCCATTGTAAGGGCCAAAACAAATATCTGTCTCAGGTTTACAACCTTATTTTTTCTTTGCATGATTTTGTTTTGGTACGAATGAAGTAAATATGAACATTTAATAACTTTTACTTTTCCTCATTATTTTAACTTACTGAACATGAGACAGCTATCTGTTTATGGCCCTCACATAAATATCATTTTCAAAAGCTGTTTGTATCAGTGGGTGGTTCTTATCAGGGCTCCTGTTTTCTTCTACCACTTGTTATACTGGCTGCCATGAATAGCTTAACTTTGCCCTGTGAAATGGCATTAAACCCCAAAGCAACTCCAACAACAAAAACAAAACCATTTATATAGTTAATAGACTTTAATAATCTCTAGTTTATCTCTAAAGCATAAGGATATTATTAAGATCATAAATTCCATGGAGTGGAGCAAGTATATTAGTTTGTAGGTCAAGATATGGAGAATGCTAATTTGCTAAACATAAACTGGAAGGCAGGCTTGGCTAGCAAGTAGGGGGCCGGTTGAAGGTCATACCAAGTTATTAGCAAGAGGATGTGAAAATACAGTGTGGCTTAATTATATTATTAAATGAGAGAGAGAGAGAGAGAGAGAGAGAGAGAGAGAGAGAGAGAGAGAGAGAGAGAGAGAGAGAGAGAGAGAGATTTTAATATTTTCCTCAATGAAGTATCAACATGAATATTTTCTGATTTAATAGAAAAAACTAATTATATACCTTGAAATCTTAGAGCTGTCCAACAATATCCAAAATCACACAAAGTAAGACTCAGTTCCTCTTAGCATTTTGAAGGGAAAAAAATACGGATTAAGTGATTCTGCATGTGGATACATGGATAAGTGCATGTCTTTATATTTCACAAATCCTTCGACACAGCTCAAATCTCTAGATATGATTGGAGCTGGTCTATATATCTGCATAATGTTTGAACATTATGACCCAGCTCCAGCTATTGGGAGTTGGTTCATATAAAATTTAACATTAAGCTAGATCAGTCCTTCAGAACAAATGTCAAGAGTTTGCTCAAATCTGAATATAGACTTATTTCATCAGTTACAAATGAGTTGAAGCAAGGTGGTAGGGGATGACTGTTTTGTTGCAATCTGAACTCCAAAATCTACTGGCTGTCACACAGATTTTGTATTATTTGCTTGAATCATTTTCTTAATTGATTGCAAATCAAATTAAACTAGGATTAAATACAAAGTGTCAGATGTATATCCTCATCTGAACTTTACAAGAACATCAAAGGCATTGTCAAAAACAGTCCAGCTTGGAAGCATCTAATTCAGGTGGGGATTCCTAAATGTGCTGCTTATATTGTTATGACTGTATGGTTTTAATCTTAGTAACAGAAAAAAGCAAAAACCAACATAGTTTAGTAAAATTCAGAAGCAATGTATTTCCCTTAAATGCAAAGTGAAATTTTAAAAAGAACTTACAATATTGTGAATTAAATCCAAAATAATCCTGAAATTTCTAACACATGTTCAAATGTATGGAGTTCCAAATGAATTCCAATGGCATTCCGAATAAATTCCAATACTGAATTTGCAGCTGTTCTAATAGCCTCATATGTGCTAATGTGCCAAAAATCGTGATGTATCACAATGATATAATAAAAGGATCCTTGAATGAATTCACAATAATCTCAAAATATTGATTTAGTCTGGAAATATTGAGCACTTTATAATTCCAGTGAATAATTTAAGCAAATATATTCTCTCAAGTAAAAAACTCAGTACAACACAAAAAACTGAACTTTTGAAATAAACAGCATTAATACGAAAAGATAGGACACAATAACAGAACCAGGATGTGAGTATACTTCCTTTCTATAACATTTGAAGTTGTCAACAAGATCATGAATTTCGAACGAAAAACTAATTTTCTTAATACTCTGATACAAGTAAACATGCTTTCCTCCAGTAATAATTATCTGAATATTTAAATATTTAATCTATAATCTATAATATCATAGAAAAATATATATCTATTATGCTGTTTACACAATTAATGTCACTTGTCAGGTAGACCCTTTACTCATCTACTGGCCAAGGTCAGTCACATAATATAGATATACATACCATATAATTGTAGAGAAAAGCCAAAAAACAATGCAAATCAAATATACATAACAATGCTTGTTGTTTATGTATTCCAATTCCAACTGTTCACTAACTCCAAAGATAATTTTGGTCATTCTTTCTGCCAATTAAATAATATGTATCAAGGCAGAAGTATTCCAGGCACAATGCATTGTTGTTTAAATAAAAAAAAAAAAAAAACAATTGAACTATACAATTTCTAATTTTACAACTGTTGTTCCAGAGATTTACACCTGTGGTAAAATTCAAATTGAAAATTATCAAACACCTATTATCCCAAGGGATGATTTTTTTTTGTTAACAAGGTAGAGGAAGAAAGAATTTTCTTTCTGCTTGTGTACTATGTTCTGAAAGACATTAGAAAAATTGTATTTCATAGTTTACAGCATGCTTAATATTATTTTAGCTTGGATGAGCTAAGTTATTTTGCTTATAACTACCTACATCTAGCAGTAAAAGTAAACAGATGGCTATTAAATACTATTAAGTACATGTATTATTTATAAGCTGTCTGAAGTAAATCATCAATTGAATTGCCACACTGAAATGGCCAGTGAGACAGACTTTGACATTGATGAATTAGGCAATTCCATGGAAAACAGTTATGAAAGTGAGAGTAATAATGTTTAGAAACATCATTAACGAACAATATTCTGTGTGGCAGGATGACATCTCCATAAGTATTGATGTTCTGGGGACATCATCTGTTGACAAAATGAGAAGTTCTTTGCAAGAAGATCTCTGAGAACATCATGATGCGTTGGATACATCAATGGCAGATGAATGTGATACTATGCAAGATGATAACATGACCAAGTAAGATTATGTGATGCATTTGAATTATCATTAACTCCTAAAATGACAGCTGATTCAAGCAATTGTTTTCTAGATATAGAACCAACACCGATGGTGTGTGTGTGTGTGTGTGCGTGTGTGTGTGTGTGTGTGTGCGTGTGTGTGTGTGTGTGTGTGTGTGTGTGTGTGTGTGTGTGTGTGTGTGTGTGTGTGTGTGTGTGTGTGTGTGTGTGTGTTGGCATTTTAACATAGCTTAAATGCTTATTCAGTCATATCACTATGATGTTTGCAGAGGGACATCTTATAGTCACGTCTAGCACTAGGGTATGATGCTGCAGACATGTAGCATCATGTCCCACCCAATCACATTATCCTGACACCAGGTCAACCAATCCTAATACTAACCTCTTAATGCTGAACACCAAGCAAGCCAGCTGAGCTGCACATAACATTTTTATAAGACTTTGGTATGACTTGGCCAGGGTTTGAACCCGCGACCTACCGCATATGAGGTGGATGCTCTAACCACTAGGCCACTAAAGCAGTCCAATACAGATGAAAAACCTGCGACTGATTAAAAAGGAAAAATGTAATGCATCCACTCTCTTATAAGTCGAGTCAATCTGCAAACAACACAAATCTTGGTGTGCCATAGCATAATGCACTTGCATATCAGGGTCTATGCTGTTTGTTCTACTAATTAATCCTGGCAAAGTGCACAGACCAAGATCTGCTGGTGCGTTTATGTTGCAGTTGATCTGGGTCTGTGCAGTTAACATTTGGACTCATAAGTGAAAATATATGGTACATAGCATCTTAAGTGTCATGTACCAAACAATGTCAAAACCTTAAATGCCATGCATTTTGAGGATTCTGTCTTTTCTACTTGTAATTAACTGTAATATCTCTCATACCTGATTTCAGCTGTAGCAATTTTATTATTTTACATGACTCTACAATATCTTGCTTCTGATTCACATTTGTTATCATTTGCTATTTCACCAGGATGATGAAGTCAAAGCTCATGTGAAATAATGAGTTGTGTTGATCAAGGTATGTGTTGATTTTTTAAGGTTCTTCTTGTGTCAGTATTTTGTTCACCTATTAGCATATGCACATCAAAACAAATCAGATTTTTTAAAAAAAATAAGTTTTGAAGTTTTCAGTTCTAGCACGCATTTCAAGCCGAAAAAATGAGGAATGTGGACAAAACCTAATGCACATGATATATTGATCAGCTTAACTGTTCTTTTCATCAGCATATAAAAAGCTGTTGTTGATATATTAACATCTCTCAATAATTTCTTCATGTAATTCCTGTAGTACCCTTATTTAGAAGGCTTGAAGAAAGTATAATAATGACAATAATAATAATAATAATAATAATAATAATAATAATAATAATAATAATAATAATAATAATAATAATGTGGAATTAGGACAGTGCCTAATACTGTTAAGCTCTACGTATTAGATAATACACAAAAATATAAACAACAACAAGCAGCTTGCAAAAATAAACACCATCAATTTACAAAAAAAAAACAAAACACGCTGACAATAATTAAGGAAATAAATATTATTAAGTCTTCAAGTCTGTTCTTGTAGTTAAAATAGGTGGGTTTTAAGAGCACGTATGAATGAGAACACAGTGTGTCCTTGTATCTAACATCAATCAGTTATTCATTCCACATAGCTGGGCCCTGGTACACAACAGAACGTTGTCCATTTTATTTCATTTTAGCAGGAGGGAATAATGACAATACAAGTGTCAGAAAGGGGACCACAAGTGACCGAGTTGTCTAAATCGCTCACCATTACAGATCACTGCCATCTCACCTCTGTCTGTGTGAGTTTGAGACTCAGGCTCGGCCAATGTGGGTATGTGAGAAAGCTTGCCCGTAGCTGCTTGTGGGTCGGTGGTTCTTTTCAGGGTTTTCCCGGATTCTTCCTCCACCATTTATTCTGGCCGCAATGTATATCTTGTGCTGAAAAATGGCGTTAAACCCTATAACAACAACAACAA
>JAECUM010068097.1:0-14549 GCA_016617855.1 Megalonaias nervosa
CGTGGGGTTTGGAGCAACGATCGTAGAATTCTTAACGCAGATAAATTTGAATTTCAAAGAGCAAACCTCTTGGTAATATGTAGTCTTGTTCATTCCGGTCTTCATTAGTATACACTGGCCAGAAGTTGTTATATTGTCTGTGTTACCTACGATAGAAGATGAATGCATATAGTAGCAATACTACTACTACTACTACTACTACTACTACTACAACTACTGCTACTGCTACTACTACTACTACTACTACTACTAATAATAATAATAATAATAATAAAGTTTCAACATATATTTTCAAAAGTTATAATGAGAAACGAAACGAGATTTCTCCACTGGGTGAAGTAAACCTTAGAAATATGTATTCTTTCTTTCTCAGTTTGTCACAGGTTGGAAGTATTGGTCTATGTTCCAGGGAGAGGTGTTTTGCAATTTGACCCTTTCCTCCACAGTACAAATTTCAGATATTTATTGAGTCTGATAAATCAGCATCCCAACTCTTTGTTGACACGGATGGACTATATGTGGGGCTGATGTAACCGGTTCATTAAAATGTGCAATTTTACTTTACACAAATCTGTGCGGAACAAAGGACATAGAGTTCTGTTATTTCACGTTGATTTGCAAGTCGTCCAACATAAGATTTGATCAGGAAATATTATGTACATCTCGCCAAAAGAACCATGCATCCGATGGTTGCTCAAGAGATGCGAGAATTACCGGTAAGTGTCTACAGTGTACACCAATTTGTTACGAACAGGTCTATCTGCAAACAATTCCTCGATTTTATGAAATGGTGATATCAGCCCACAAATAGCCAATCCGTATCAAAACAGATGGGATGGGGGAGTTATGTTTTGGACTAATGTGTACTGGTACTTAGATTTATTTATCTTCTTATATTTATGTTACATCAGCTGTTCTAAATTTATCAAAAATGCAACGTGTATCTTTGACACGTTCTCCGGTTCCTTACGCAACTTCTGAATAACCTTAGATTTAGATTGTGTGTTCGAAATACCGAACACTTTTTGCACGAGTTTAATTTTGTCATAGTGCCTTTTGAACTCCGTATGGGTGATTCTCGTATGCAAACCATTGTACCGATTTTAACATATGCTTGTGAAATATGGGGATTTGTGAGATCTGATATAGTAGAAAAAAAACTCATCTTCCTTTCCTCAGGAGTATATTGAATGTAAACAAATGTACCCCTTTATATATGGTATACGGCGAACGTAGTTGTTTCCCCTTAGTTAGCAATATTAACAGTCACATGATAAACTATTGGGCTAAAGTGGTTAATGGTTATGAAGAAAAATTATCTTAACGAATATATTCTCTCTTATACAACCATTTTAGTACTAATTCCTATGACTATAAATGGTTACTTGAACTAAAATCTATAGTAGATGTTGTCGGGTTAAGTTAAGCTTTCTATCAATTGAATGGTTAACAAAATCTCTAGAACAACGACTAGATAATCAATAGTAGATAGAAACAGGGTATGCATATCTTCTGTCATGTTTTTATTTTCATGATGGAAGACAACAATATATAACTCATTTTTGCACTTCCAGGACTAATGTTTATAAATAGTAATCAATTAATGGATACAGGTAACGTACGACTCATAAAAAATATTTTCAAGTTTTCTTTATTGTGTTTTCCTGACATTTTAATCCCTGTTAAGTATTACGTAAGAATATCACACTCATGTTTTTATTCCCCTTATATACCTCGTATGTTGTAAATTTACAACCGGAGTGTAATAAAGTCTTGTCTTGTCTTGAAAACTCCAACAGCTTTTTTAATACTTACCTATCCAGTAAGAATTATCGACTGGCAGATTTCTTGAGAAATTATCGAGGTTTTCTCTCAGGGTGACCAAGGAAGAGTTGAGAACGTGGCACATTACTTCCGCTTCATATGGGTACCCTTCACTGTCTGAGACGAAATAAGTTCTTCCCTCAAAGTTAATCGACATGCCGAGCTGACCATTTGATTCTAAAAGGAATGATGTTTGCCTTATAATTAATGTCCTTATCTGATGTTAGTCAATGTCTTTTATGTAATTAAAAAATCTCAACCCAGATCGTACATATTGCACTAAAATATTTTTTTAAAGTTAGTGAAAGATAAAAACAAAATATTTGCACATTGTTACTTTCCAATTTTCACATGTATTTGCTTGTCAGATGTACAAACGAGCACACTGGTAAATAAAATGGAAAATCGAATTATCATCGCCACTTCACCGTCATGGAGAAAGTACAAGAAAAAAAAAACGTACGATCAAAATTATCAAAGGTCTTCTTTTAAGAGATTATTATATTGTATAAAAACATTTTTTCCTTCAGTGAAGAAAGATGGATAGTGTCCTTCGTCAACAATGACACGTTTTCATTCATTATTAAAATTCCACATATGTGAAGTTGACTTTGGCAAGCATGTGTTGCTTCAAACTGACGAAAGTATACAAACTGACTTTGTGGGGAGTATCTTTAAAACTATTCTCTAACCAGCAATCTAGTTAGCTATCTGTTTCTCTGTCCGTCTCAAAAAATAATGACAGACAGAGAAAGAAAAAAGGCAATAACAGAGAAATACGAAGACTTACCACCCAAGAGTGTCAGAATGTAAACAATCTGTACAAAACATTTCACGGTTTCTCGCTCGTTCATTTGTAACTCTTCTTTCCTGCCAGGATCAACCAATGTAGGTTTCCGTATTTCTGGGTAAGCACGCGACTACAACTGCCTTGGTACTAAACACTCGCCATGTGTTACTGTGCTTTAAAACATCCAATCAAACCAAACCCATCTACCTTCACGTGCTACATATTCGAACTTGATCAGAAGTATTGTATTGACACAGATTCATAGGAATAAAAAGCAGTAAGATTTCGGAGATCAATTAGATTTTGGTAAATACAATACACATAAAGATACAATATCGACGTCTGTCTATTTCAATCATGCCGTCTTTCGGATACAAGATTGCAATATGATTGTTTTCCAAAAATCGACCATGTTTAATTTCGAGGCAGGAGGAAAATACGACCACATCAAACGAGCATAACACATATAATTATTTTTTTGCGTTTTCCAATTGCCATATTGATTACAGAATTGTTTAGGTTTATTATTTAAGGGAAACCTTATTGCTAAATGTAATTATTATTAAAAAAAGTAATCGAAAATAGTGATCATTGTTTCTCATTGTTTGGATACGGGTCGAAGAGGGTATAGTTAAGCAATCATTGCAGTTTATCACGTCTTGGAACTCGCCCTAACCTATAATATCATATTGGAAGATTATGTAGTGGACTGATCACGTGACAGGTACTAATTGTATTTAACATGTTTTCTTTCGAATCCATTATGGCTTTAAATAAAATTTTGTAACGATATTACCTACCCAAGTTCAGAGACTTTTCTCCCTAGCACTCAAAATACAACGTGCCAAAGAAGGCATATTTACCAAGAAGGAAAAATGACATACGTCCTGTGTTTGAATAATAATAATAATAATAATAATAATAATAATAATAATAATAATAAGAATAAGAATAATAATAATAATAACAAAAATAATAATATTGTGATGACGATGACGATGACGACGACGACAATGATGAAAGATTTGAAGTGAAGGAGATGAAGGGTGAGTAAATGAAACAGAAGAAGAATGAAAATGAACCTATTACAATGCCTTATATGCAACCCATTACAATGCCTTATATGCAACCCATTACAATGCCTTATATGCAAGCAGATCATGTAAATTAGTTTATGTTTACCTTTAGGTTTTTGCAGGCATTTTCATACAGTCTTCTTGTTTGGAGTGTTCTAAAACTATTTTGTACAGTTGATATAAGTTTGTTAAAACTTAGGTTCGCTTTGTAAATTGATATTGCACGTGAGAAGAACAGAATCCAGTAACATGATAGGTATTGTAAATAACACTCGATGACATTTCAGGAATCAGTGAAGAATCTGCAGATTTCAGTTTCAGTAGAATTCCAGCAACAGTGTAATGAAAACTGAAAACAAAGTTTCAGTTGTCTGCAACTTTTGTTTTGTTGTTGTTGTTGTTTTGGGTTTAACGCCATTACTCAGCGCAAAATATACCTATACATGGCGGCCAATATAAATTGTTGAGGAAGAACGGGGGCAAACCCCAATAAGACCCACCGACCCACTTGAAGCTAATGGCACCGTTCTCACATACTCACATTAGCCGAGCCTGAGACTTGAACCAACTATTACTTTCGTTGCGTTCAGTGAAAAACTTTGTATATTAAATCTGATATTATGAAGTTATTATTAAATATTATCGCATAGTACACTTTGCCTATGGTGAATGCATTTTCATATTTTTGATATTATAACATGTGAACATATCACTTTATGTGATTCTGATTGGACCAAATAAGCTCATGAAATTATTGTGCAGTATTCTCTTTACTGATTGGCTGCGATCGTGGGAAAACTTTTTGTTAACCCCGCCTTCTGGATTGTTTTGTTGGCAGTGAACATTTTGGCCGCCATTTTTTTTTTTGATTCGATTCAGAAAAGGAATTGGGGGGAAAATGATCTCGTCTGTCTGATTATGGCCAATTTACCACCGCAGGGGCTTGTTATGTCATATATAACATTTCATAACATGAAAAACGGCTAAAACCCCAATACAACAACAACAACAACAACAACGAGTAAAACTAAGGGTATTGCTCAGTTCATAGCGAATGTGTAAGTTGTGGTTGGGTGGAAGGGCGGTCAACCTGAAGCATGGAATTCACCCTATATACAAGCGTGGTTTACGGAATGATTGCATCTTTTTGTCCTAAGACATGAACGAAACCATTTGCTTACCGAGCATGCATATATAAAATCCAGAATAAGAGAGCATCATGATTGAAACGTGTACTTAAGATGGTGTTACAATGCCGTTGTACATCCTGCTTGAAAAGTGTGCTTAATATGGTGTTTAATGTCGTTGTACATCCTGCTTGAAACGTGTACATAAGATGGTGGTACAAGGACGTTGTACATCCTGCTTGAAACGTGTACATAAGGTGGTTTTACAATGCCTTTGTAAATCTTGCTTGAAATGTGTACATAAGATGATTTTACAATGCCGTTGTACATCCTGCTTGAAACGTGTACAAAAGATGGTGTTACAATGCCGTTGTATATTCTGCTTGAAACGTGTTCTAAAGATGGTGTTACAATGCCGTTGTATATTCTGCTTGAAACGTGTACTAAAGATGGTAACATGATGTCGTTGTACATCCTGCTTGAAACGTGTACTATAGACGGTGATAAGGTGCCGTTGAGATATAATTCAAATAGTTCAAGCAATATACAAAAAAATGGTGCTCATTCATGAAAATATGAACAGCTGGATGTCCTGTCGAGAACTTGTTTTTTACAATGAAATTCGACCCAAGCTTCTGATTTAGCTCATTAAACCTACCCATCTGTCTACACGTGTGGTTTTGTTTTCTTTCAATCGCTTCCACCTTTCCTAAAAAGTGTCAGTTTTCAAGTGACACACGAACCTCTTTAAATCAAAGCGGGAGCTTTCGTTGCTTAACATCGTTCTCTCACTTTTGATTATTTTTAGAAAGGACCAATGAAGTTTTAAACTTAAGAGAGCATCCAGATATATAAAAATCAGACTTTTCTTTTAGGTCCAGTAGCAGAATGGTGGTAATGCGTATTAAATAGTTTGGTTTGAAATGGTATAACATACAGATCAAATAGTATAATCAACAATTAAAATCTACCATGGGTCGAACATTTAGTGGTCAAATATAGCCTATGTATGCATATGCAATCTAAAGCTATACCGTTGGAGGACTGACAAGTGATTATGCAACCTTCGCCAGTTTTGAAAGGAACAAACATATATACCCGTACCTATCCAAGCGTTTACTATAAAGTGATCAAAGTACTGAAGGTATTCAGAATTCGGCAATCTGAAAATAGCAGCATGTGGTTGACTGATTTGTTTTAACAGGTGTATGTATCAATTTTATACTTCTTCTTTGATAAAATATCGAAGAAATAATTATCCAACCCATTAAAAAAAGGTTATCACTGCAGATTCAGATATCAAATATCCATTAAAATGGGACACTTAAAAAGCGATACAAAGAAACAACAATACATATAACATTTTAAAAGTAAAACACCATCGTCTAAAATAGATTTTGCCACGTCCAACTGTTCCAAACGCAATTCACAACAGCCTCTCTTTAACCCACACATATATCACTGGCCAAGGCTACTGGATATTGTACTAACATTGTTAGAACATTGTAAATTATGCAAACATGTGGAAATTTAAAATTATATTTGGATCACTATATCACTCTACTGAGACCTTCACATTGTGTGTCACTATATTATTCTGTTGAGAACCTCACATCGTATGTCACTGTATCACTTTACTGAGACCTTCACATTGTGTCTCAATATGACTCTGTTGAGACCTTCACATTGCGCGTCACTATATCACTCTACTGAGACATTTACATTGTGTGTCATATAATCACTGTTCTGTGACCTTTACATTGTGTGTCACTATATCACTTTACTGAGACCTTCACACTGTGTGTCACAATATGAATCCATTAAGACCTTCACAATAAGTATCACTATAGCGCCACTGTGAAAATGAAGATGTAGAATCAGGAAGAAACCTTATGGAAATTAAGCAAGAGGATGGATAGAGGGAAAGAAATAGATTAATAATTAAAGACTAATCACAACAGACGATGTAGTTTTGTTGTTTCAAATTAAATCCTTAATGTGCCTCGCCCAGCCCACTCAGTAATGTGCACACCAAGTCACTGATAAATAATAACATTTGAGGATTATGGCAGTTCCCTGCTTTCGGTATCAGTGGAGGAAATGAACGAATATACAATACCAAATATTTAATGGGTGACATATATGGAGGGTTGACAGCTTTGATTATATTGATGTTGGATTTAATGTTCCTCATGGTTTTGCCTTGCCACAGAATTAAACCACGTTGACTAGATATAGTGAAGAGTTAGCCACAATACTTGCAAAGTAACTCTTTTTCTTTTTCATCATTTCTAGGAAAATGGTGTAGGAAACAAGTCAGTAAACGTGAATGACGGAATCCGATGTTATCTTGATGATGAAAATACATAAAATATTGTTCACACACTTTCAATTCGGATTCTTTTAATTTCAAGTTATTAAAATCCCTCGAAGCAGTATTTACTCTCATAGAAGCTGACATCTTCTTTAATTGATGGTAAACCATGCGAATCCAAATATTGCATGTCAACCTTCTGAAAGCAGACAGTCACCCAGTCTTTTTCTTGGTCGATCTCTGTCTCCTGTATTGGTGACATTGGCTGGAACGTTTTTATGGATTTCTTTCGTATTTGTTTGTTGTGTTGTGCTTGTTTGTTTGGTTTTTTTTTTCTTTGGTAGTTCTCGTTTATTCAAGTTTTGCTAATGTATTTCCTCCTCCTCTTTTTCTTCTTCTTCTTCTTCTTCTTCTTCTTCTTATTATTATTATTATTATCATTATTATTATTATTATTATTATTATTATTATTATTATTATTATTGCAAATGTTGCTGTTCTTGTTGTTGTTGTTGTTATTGAGTTTGTCCTTGGAGGAGGCTTCTGGATTCCATCGCGACTAGTGAGACATTCATTGATTGCAAGTTGATCACCTCTTTCTCCGTCAGCAGCCATCACAACAGATTTCGCTTTAAATGGAATCACTCTTTGCCTCACGGCAAACGAGTAGCATCGTCAAAGGAATCTCCATTCCAATTGCTTATCCATAAACTTGTACTTTAAATTTGCCTTTGAGACATTTGTTTAAAAGAAATAATCACAGCTAATGTTGTCATTCTAATCATTTATAGTCACATGATGATGACGAGAGTGTTTAGAGGCGTTCTGGACCTACTAAGGGAAAACAATTACGGCTGAAAGACTATTTTGCAGGTTGAATCTTTATTGCTCACATTCGCAGAGTTTCGCGTAACAAATAAAGCACAATAATTTATCTCCTTTTTCCAAGCATAAAAATTCTGCTGTAGCTAAATCTGCTGTCTTAGATATCCCGAGTAGGTTCTTCAGGATAACTCGGACAATTCCACTTGAATGTCAACAGTGTAGTGGAAAAATCGCATTGCCCTTTCAGATTTTGGGGACTTAAGTGCTCTGCGCTCATCCACTATTCTCTGTAATAAGGCTATGTTGGTTCTGGAATGACAGGTTTTACTTTAGCTACTTTTGTGGAGCGTAGATGTCAATAAAGATGAGAACAGTCTGCTATTGAAATTACGATTACATCTAGACCCTGTTAAGGAAATAGCATAACTATCTTTGTGATGGATCCTGCAATGTTTTTGGCTCAGGGCACAGCAACATATTTACCTTTCTTCTGTGCAGAGCAACATCTTTAGAAAAGAGTTATTCCATCTTTGTCGAGGTCTCTGTTGAAAGGGGTCTCTCATATTTTTCTACTTGAAAGTAGCCTTAGCCTTACGATATATTGCTGTAATCGTAAAGCCACTCCTCTTTCTCAAACAATATTTAATATACCTTTTCCAACGGTTTCCCGACAACGTGATATGATTAATCTGTGATCTTCGTTTGATCATGGGTTTTGACGAGAAAGTCTTTGCCCCTTCCAGACTTGTGGAATTATACTTTCTTATACTGGTTTCGATATACGTAATTGGTGGGTATTCCACAACAAAAACGGAGAAAGTGCCTTCGGGATGTTCGTCGGTCTGCGGGCATTGGGTGTCAAATTAGGGTCAATAATCATGTTTCCAAACTCTTTGGTAGAGCTAACTCGTTAGTAAGTCACTATGATTAATTATTCTCTCTGATTTTTTAAATGTGTTTAATGAGTTTTCTTGTATAGACCGCCAACTGAAAGTATCGGCTTGGATCCGTAAAGTATTCCATCTTGGGCATAATCTGGTGCTGAGTCTTTTTCTCACAGTTCAACTTCTTCCATTTTAGGGACTCGTTTAAGTATGGCTGGACTCTATCTATCGTGTTGGTATTGTTCCATTGAGAGGGAAAAAATTCAGATTTCATACACTTTTAGCAATTGGTATCAACGGCCGAGAAAGCGGAACAATTCCATACTCACCAAGGTTTCTGTCAAAGCACGTTCTTTCTCCTCGTGCCGGCAGGGTTCGTGTTTATTATAAGTTTCAGCACCTGTGCCACATAAATGAAAGATCAGTTTTCCGTGGCAATGATGAGGTAACACAGGATGTCACACATCCATTTATAGAATAACTTTGTCTTTGATCAATGCATCGTATTGGAGAATGTATTCGACGTCGATGTTTTTTGTGAAAATTTAGTTTGTTCTCTTTAAGATTCATCAACAGACGCGTAGCGTTGTTTTAATTTGATCGTATCAAACTTGACTCACAAATATGTGTCTACATTTGGAACATTCATTATTCATTTTATCTCAGAATCATAAGGATCTGAGCCCAAACTATGATAGCCTCTATCTGCACAAAGTAAATGTTGCTACGGATAAATCCGCTGTAACGCCTTCCACAAAAATGATATGGGTATCCCAGAAATCATATGACATTGATAATAGCGTGAAATAACTGTGCCAGTGACATAAGCGTTTGTAAAGAGCTAAAACGTCTTGAATTCTTTGCATTTCATGGAGTTCGCGCATGGTATCTTTAGAACACCAGCGTGGTTTGAAAGTGCATCTGCTTTCCTTCGTTGTTTGGACAAGTGAGATTTTATTTTAATCTCATCGATATACGTTTTCATTCTGGTGTGTTTCTTTTCTCTGCTTGGGCTATGACATTCGCTAAATATATTTTTGTCTTTCTTGTTGTCGATCTTTGCTAGACTTATTTTTAAGGTTTGGTTTAATCTATGGACATTATCCTCTTGTGCTACAGGAAGACTTTCATTTTTGAACAAACCTGACACTAGTGTTGATGATGCTGGTGGTAATAATGGTGATGATGATGATGCAAAATGATCAATCATTTCATCAACTAAATTGCTTGGGTGAACTTGTGCCGGCACTGCTCTTCTCTTTTCATTCATCACAGAATGTTGCCTTAGCTTCACTTCTGGTTTTTCAATAGAATTGTGTAATCGTTTAATAGAGATACTCGCTCATGATATAAAATATTATTCTGTTTTACTCCCACCATATATATAAAACCGATGTAAGACGGTCAAACATTTCAGTATAATTGGCAAGTTTGGAAGACCGAATGTTTGTCATCGTATCATATCCTTTCTCTTTCTATACAGATTTGGTTTTAATTGTATGGTATTAAATTCCAATTGTACGTATTTGTCTATAAAAGTAACATTTTGATTATTATTTTCCTATCATTATGTTATCAGGTAATTTAATTGGTATTCCAAACTGTACTCCTCTATTTTTCTTATCGGATAATGCACAATCGACATGAAGAATTGAGAATAATGAAAAACTGCGTAGCAGTCTCTCCCTTTCTCAGTAGCAGTAACAACTGCTATCTATGTTTGCTCTTCAGTCATTTGATCACAATAAACAGCTTACGTGTAATTGATTTTATCCAACAAAAGGGCAACATTATTTAAGTTTTAACCTGAAATCGCCGTTCGTTTTTTAAAGTGACATGTTGCAAGCGTAACAAAAATGAGAATTGAAAGATTATAAAAAGTCCTTTTAAAAACTCAAGTTTATAAATTTGCAAAACAAGAATCCATCTATTATATTTTGGAAGCTATCAATATATGGCGCCTATACTTTCCACCCTTTCACAAGTAAATGATGATAGTGGCAAAAGGAATCATATCTGGAAAGGTTTCATCTTAAAAAATAATGTGTTAGCAGTCTATTACTTACATTAACAAATCCTTTTATTTCATATAATGTCAGTTATGGTTATGTAAACACGTTATTTGTGAAGACAAATACCCTTGAGTACTAGTAAACCAAGCAAGCATTTTTTATTTACCTTTCTTGGGTTCGGCGGTTAACGTATCGAACTGGAATGGTGAAAAGTCGAATCGGCCCTGAAAGGCTGGGTAGGCTACCGTGACCATAGTGCGATAGTAAGTATCCGGGAAAGGTAAGTCAACTCTAGTCATATCGGCACTCTAGAATCTTTAGTGTAATGATATGCCATTAAATATCACTAAGTCTGAATAAGTCAGCCCATGTGTAAGCTGCGCAATATTTATTCTCATCCTACATCCAGAGGTTGAAGAAAAAAAAATTAGAATAGTTATTATTCATGAAGGTCTGTGTTCTTATTTTTATATGTGCATGTCAGAACCACTCAACGTTTACCTTCGTACCTACTTCCTGCATTATCTGTATACGTACGTATGCAAGTATATACCTACTTTCCTATTTTATATATCTATGTATCTATCAGTAATTTTCTATACTTTCATACAATCAACTGACAATAGAATAAAATGAAAGAAATATAGCGGCTTTAGAGTGAGGCAATGTGAATGAAACAGACCAATCAGACCCAAATTGCATGCTTAATTTGATTTCTTCTGTTGGACTTGCTGTCAGACCCTATTGACACGCATAGTTTGAGTTCGACCGCTGGACTTGCTGACATATAGACAATCACGTTAAAAGTGTAAACAGAAAAACGTCATGGATACCTTGTAGATTTGCAGGCAATTGATATTGGGTAAATGTACTAAGATTACACTGTGATGGCTATTGATTTTTTCTGTTTTCAGATGTGCCTCTCAAAACACGCAAAGAAACAAACAATGCCGGATAACCTGTGCCATGAGCTTCAATGAGTTCATCTTTGTTGATACCTTGAAAGTTAGCATATGAATTCAACACATTGCACAGTCAGTAACGAACAACAAATGTAGGGATTATCTTGTGAAAATAATTGTGTGCAGACGCCATCACCGATAACGTAACCAACTCAATCATTCGCTATTTTAAGAGAGAATGTGTATTGCAAAGGATAGCGAACGCATCCCCGTGCTCAGTAACTAGTCGAGCATCACATTAGGTACGAGTTTTGAAATAATCTAACACATTATTCTGAGATAATTGGACCTTTAATATACTTATAAATTCTCTGCCCAAGAATGAACCATAATTTTACCATAACATCCCAAGAATAGAGAAGCGATACTGTCGTTTACTGATTCCGTATTACTATAGTATCATAAGAGGCTTAGATTACTTTTCCCCTGGAGGTTTCTTGGTTATAACCTAACATGCTTGACATACAAATGGAAAATAGTTGGAGTCTCTTTAACAAATCCATATCATCAAGTTCTAACAAGTTGTTCAATCCCTCTGTAAATAAATGTCAAAAAATGATGTTATTCCCTTGCCAAGTCCCCATCGGAACCTCTCACAATGTTCCGCTAGAGACCGTTCAAACGCTATCAGCCGAGGCTAGAATATTTATTTTTCTAGTTATTCAGTTAGCGATACCTTCTGTCATTATTAACAGTGATAGCAGTCAACATGAATGACCGTTGTTAGTGTTGTTATATTCGTTTCATTCATAAAACATATTCAAGCAATTATCATTTGTTTAAAAAAGTATGATATTGGGTTTATGACATAAGATGACGGTCATATCACAAACGCTGAAACGTTAATCAATTACTTTTTTAACTTACGTTTTGAAAGTTTGGAACAAAAATATCAATATCATTATCAAAGTAAATTGATCTTGATTGATCAAAGTAAATTGATCTTGATTGCTAGAAAATGTCTTGTTGTTAGCATTAGAAAGTGTGGAACATTACTCGACAATTCGATTATGATAATAATCCGGATTTTGTAATGCTTAGAACTGATGAATCAATAACGCATTATACATAATTATGTACCGTAAAATCCGATGCAGTGCACGTCCGGGAGGCACAATCTCCACATAATAATTACAGGTATGAATTATTATTAATTAAAGGTATGGACTATTAATAATTGCAGGTACGGATTGTTATTAATTAAAGGTATGGATTATTATTAGCAGTATAACTGGTATGATGTGTCCGTTTAATCTATCGAACACCATATCAACCGAATCTGTTGATTCAGTCATTTTCAATAGACTAGAGCCGTCGGATAGCATACATAGCAGTAAATATCATTATTAATTTGAAAATATTAATAATTCAAAGTGACATATAGCAAATCATCAAAGTCAATTCGAACCAAATCACCCCCAGGATACAAGAGAGTTTCTATAACACATTAATATTCCCTTGAGTAAATTTTAGATTCCCTTATCTAAATAACTTTGTATACAAAAAGAACCTATATTTTCAAGAGAGATAAAATAATATCTGTTGTCTCCAATAATAGTTTAAACTCGATAAATTCTATTTTGGTTATATTTTTAGTATGTAGACCTTGTATATTCCGAAGTAAAATAATCCATAGAATCTTTTCCATGTATCCATATCGTTCATTCATCTATAATAAAATACTTCTTTTTGCTGACATCGGTGCTTGAAGTTTAGTGTCAGTCCGGCTTTTAGCCCACTTTCAGTTTATTTCTATTTGCGGAATTCAGAGTCCAATAGATTATGCTAATCAAATGTTGTTGCCGTTGTTTATTTTGCTTGATGCATAGGTGCCTGAGCTCTCGTTTTGGTAGGTATGTATCTTCTTAGATATATATATATATATATATATATATATATATATATATATAAATATATATATATACGCCATATATATATATATATATATATATATATGTATATATAAGGAACATACATACATACAAACAAACATGCATACATATTGCATGCAGTCAGGACCAACTACGGCATCAAAGACTGACATTAGTTATTGTGCTTGAGCTATGTAAGTTAGGATGTAAGCATTATTCGTGATCCTACAGATTGAATGAAGGGAATTTCAAACATCTTTGATTTCTTATTCTTCTTCTTCCTCTTCTTCTTCTTATCATCATTATTATTATTATTATTATTATTATTATTATTAATTTAATTATTATGTGAACAAACATCGGCCATTCTTTGTTTTTTTTTATTCATTTGTTTTCTTTCTGCAATTAATAACAAGGTGACCAATAAAGGAACAAGAGATTTGATCCTGACATGTATGAGGAAGATGATGGTTTTATGAGAAATTACTTGCTTGTGTAACTTTTATCGATAAACTACATGATAATTT
Organism: Megalonaias nervosa; assembly: GCA_016617855.1. Taxonomy (NCBI): domain Eukaryota; kingdom Metazoa; phylum Mollusca; class Bivalvia; order Unionida; family Unionidae; genus Megalonaias; species Megalonaias nervosa. Next base: position 14,213 of record JAECUM010068097.1, read on the forward strand.
AATTTACACTTCATATGATAATATAAGATTGCCCTGAAAGGTTATCAGCGAAGAATGTATTAATAAGAGGCTTTCCCGAAATGTATACGGTAGCAATTTGAATGGGCATTACTCTGGCGTATTATGACAGAGAAAGAGATTCTCGAGGTAAGATCCATGAAAGGAATTTGCAAATAAAATGATGCTAAATTGGTTTCTGTGAGTGTTGATTACTTAATAGGAAACCAAATAGGTAAGGTCAAATGTGAATTGGGCATAGACAATAGATGGATAACCCAAGTTCTCCGGAACTCAAGCAGGTAATGCTCGAGAGTCATATATATATATATATATATAT
>JAECUM010068101.1:0-25066 GCA_016617855.1 Megalonaias nervosa
GCGAAAAATTGACACGAAAATTTTTTGCATTTCCTACCAGTGGTCCTCGTGATATATTAAAAGACATGCACCCTGAGTAGTGAGTGGGGCAAGAAGCAGTGTAAGAACTGTTGTTCAAAAGGTAATAAAGTTCCCAGGTATCCATTTTTTTGTTTTGTTCTTTTTTCACAGGTAATGATAAGTCATCAATTCAATTCTGACTTTTTGTTTGAAAATCTGTCAAGTAACCGTTTCTTTGCTTCGTCTCTGCACTCTGGGACAAGACAGCTTCGATGCGATAGATCTCTAGAGTAGACAATGGAGGGTAGGAATGATCACGCAAACCTTTAGGCAACTCATGCAACACTGCTTCTTCCGAGATGAGACCCCAAGCGTCCTCCAGATACTCGTCCAATTTTTCTTCTTGATTCATCGTCATACATTTATCATGTTGAATTTGACTAGGATCATCGTTTTGACATCCAAAGCAATCTTTCTTGGTCTATTCCGTAATTTTATCTGCCAGGTGTTTGGCAAAACAGGACACTAAATGTTGTTCTTGTTCTGGCCATCTAGAGATGACCACTACGTCCTCTTCGTCTTTGTCTTCGGGTTCTGCTTTCACGGTATCCTCCCATTCCCATTTCCAAAGATTCTCTTCCGTTCAAAGAAGGATAAGAGTCTTCCATAGTTTCTAATAATCTAGAATGGCTTCTCTCAAACTGTTGATTTCTATCGTATTATCGAATTCTGCATACAGGATGACGTTTACCGTATTGTCTGCGCGTAGAGCTTACGCAAACTGAATTTCCACACGCAGTTGACCGGATTTTATAGGGTGGAAATGTCCCTCGTCGCTGCCTTGGTCAGGAGTGAAATCAAAAGCCCACAAAGCGTAACCTCCTGCATAATCTTCGTAGGTAATGCCGTGGCTGGTGTTGGCTCCTGGTTGTCCCGTGGCGTCGTACAGGGACAAGTACGATCTTAAATAATTCTTCTCGTCACCAAACTTATCTTCGAAGGGCCTGGTACACAAGGTATTGCCATCGCGACTGACTTCAATCTTGGACACTTTGTAGTGCTTTAACTCGAAAGGATTTTTATTGTAGTCTCCATTGAAGGCTGAATTCTTGACGTTGCCAATGATTAAACGTTTGGGTAAACTGTCCTTGGAACAGATGATCTTCGATCATGGATCACTGGTCAGCGGGAATGGTGAAAGTTTTCACTTCCACACGTCGTATGGGATACTTGGAGGTCGTTCTGCTCAAAGAGTGACTGATGTCGTTTCACACTTTAGGTAACTCTTCCACGCGTCGTACGTAAAGTCGGGCTTCATCGACTTTGGTTTTGAAACAGGTATAAGCTCCAGCCATCAAATGAAAAGCGGCACTGCTACGATTCAGTCTCAGGCGGACATCCACACCGTTCGGCAAATACTTCTCTTGCATCCACATGTCCAAATGCAAACGATCCATCAGTTCTAAACTACGGCTTTCTTTGATTTTCTTTCGTCGTTCTATAAATCCCGCATTGTGAGGATTGGCACCTTCTGCCGCAATTGCTATGTCGTCAAACTTGTCCACGCCTGCTGTGTCAGGTTTCCATACCACGCTAGCATCCAGATGGCTGTTTTAGGCTTCTTTTCCGTACGTCAAGAGATTTTCCAGGAACGCTCGGTAAGGATAAGTATCCATGCTACTGCTGACCAGTTTGTTATTCAAGTACAAATCCACTTCGCTGAACAAGGAATGCATGAAATTGTTGACGGGAGCTACTGCAGTATCTTCAGCTATATTGTCACCATTCGCTACGGTTACTTTGACTTTCAAGTACAAGTAACTGCCATTCAGATCGATGTAATCTTCGGGCTGTCCTTTGATTTCAAACTTGATGAGAGCGGAATCCATCAAAGAGGAGACGGGATGAAATTCGACCCATTGGGATTCTTGCATCTTCATCATGGTGGGTGGCATGGCAAACAGATCAGTTCCGACTTGGAACAGGCGCAAGACTCTCGGTGTATCATTTTCTTTCTTTCTCTCTGTGATTTTTTTTTAATAATCAAAAACGTCTTAGTCTAGGACGCTTGTTCTTTTCTTAGTTTCTGTAGCTCTGGGGGTGTAAACTCTTCTGAAAGGGCGTCCTCGCAGTCGTCTCTTTCTGCCTTGTCCTTGCTGTGGTTCTAGGGAAGCTGGAATGGCTGACTCGGCAGCGTCTAGGGCATTTATAGGAGTTTCTAGTCGGCTCAAAATGTCTTTGCCTGTTTGAAGCAAGACATGTTTGCCTGCTCTCAAGAAAGCTTCTTTGGGATTTTGTTTGTCGATGATGACATTTTGGAGAAATTGTTTGCTTTGTGTCAACGCGGCATCTTTTAAGGCGTGCAATCCCCGTGTCACCATCGGTTTCAAAACCGGAGGCACTGAATAAAAGGCCGATTTCAACATATCTCCTAAACCATGTCCTCGCTGTCGAGCGACGCCTCAGTACACAGGATACATGACTTACGAGTCGTTAGAGAATCATTTTCGAAAATGGAGTTTCACCGTGACTTTTCCTTTGGTGAATGAAATATTTTGTCCCAGATCTCCTTTTATAGTAATGTTGACAGTGTCAAAATACGACTTACTGACAGGCAAATAGTGAGGCTGTACAAATTCGGGGTGAACCTGATAGGTGTTTCCACCTTCCTCGTCAGCGTTCGTGGCAGAATCCACTTTGAAAGGAATGACACGCAGTAACGGTACGGATTTGTGTCACATCACGTTGTACTCCACCACATCGGAGTACACAAAAATCAAATTGAGTCCTTGGTTCAGTTCTACCGGGTAGCGAAAATAGCTCGCAAAACTGAAGTTGCTGCCAATGGGTGGTAAGGGTCTACCCTTCAGCATCTTCAAGTCTCCACCCAAAATGTCAAACAATTCAGGACAAAATTTAATGCGTAACAATTTCTCTTCAGTAGAAAATTGCATCAGTAAGCGACGAGACACTTCATGGTACTCGATCTTGACATTTTCTTTTTTTCTCTCCAAGTGTTGACCACTAAAATAATATCCTGCAGGAATGGACAAGTCATAGGCCTCCAACTGGATGGCCTGAGGTACTTTGGTCGTGAAACAGCATAAGGTGTTATTCGGAAACACCTCCATGGAACTGTCACTGGGTAACGTCAAGTAAAATTGGTTAGTCATAATTCCAGAGCTCTAATGTTCGAGGGATCGCTGGAGGTCAGATGAGTGTCTAAAAGAGGATGGTTGTGATTGTTATGGTGACTGTTGGAAGGGTGACTGACGTTGGACGCAAGACTCCTGTTGTTGTTGTTCCCGTTAGAGGAATATTTCAGGGAAGGATTGGGAAGAAAGTAACCGATGCAGCTGCTCAGTAAAATGGTCTACAATTGTTTGTCTCCTTGTTGCAAACTCAAATTGGCAATGGCAGCACCGATGACACAATACACCACAAAGATTTGGCAGAAAAAGACGATTTGCGATTTAGGCACACGTTCTCCACACCACACCCACAAGGGTTGCTTTTGAACATCCTGCACAGAACAACTGGGGAAGGAGTGGTCGCTGCTGCAGTGATAGCGGTTGACGCTGTGTTGAAGGACATGATGGTCACTTCCTTTTATAGTCGATGATTTGCGAACGTCGATACAAGAGATATCCTTTCCAATGCACTTTGACTTCTTTGACACGACATTTTCCCACTTTACGAGTTCTACGATCGAGAATGCTTTCGATCTCGTACACTTCATCTTCTTTTTTGGTCACACGTTGTAACTCGGGCAAGTAAAACGTTTCTTTTAACACCTCCCCGTTCATGTCTTCCAATTTATAGACGGTAGGATGACGGCCACGTACTCCTTCAGTGAAACGAAACAAATCGGTGGTCCAGTTTGGAAAGTAACCTTTGTTGAAAGTGCGTTTGGTTTTGCCAATGCGCACCCAATCTCCTACTGTCAACACTCCACCTTTCTTGGGGACAGTCACCGTCGGGGACGTACCAAACAGGCGCTCGAAGACGGTCACTTCGTTGTCGGGAGTCACTTCTTGGGGGGGGGGAGCACGTCCGATGCTCCGATGGTAAGATTGGTTGTACGCTTGGACATGCTTTCTTTCAATGTGCGTTGAAAACGTTCCACGATGCTAGCTTTGGTTTCGGGATTATCAGTGGTGAAAAATGAATGTCACGTTTCTTCAATTCTTTTTGGAAAGCTTTGTTCGAAAATTCGGTGCCTTTGTCGGTTTGCCATCGAAGAGGGTGACGACCGCTTTGTTTAAACAATAGTTTGAGGGCTCGTACGAACTCACTCCTCGATTTGGAAGTAAATGGCACGACCCAAGCAAATTTGGAAAAAACGTCGATGACAAAACAAATATTTGTAGCCACGATTGTAGGTGGCCAATGAGAGACATCGGCTAAATCGGCTTGCCATTGATAATCGATGCCCTCCACTTGGGTGCGACTTCAAGAAAATTTTCGTCGAATGGGGTTGTGTAAGGTGTACGTTACGTGGCTTGTTCTTGTAACCATCGTTGCACTTGAGGTAAACGGACATTTTTCAGACGAGTTTTGGCAGCACGATACAATTTCTGAACTCCTCCGTAACCTGCAAGATGGGATGGATATTAGTAAATGCTGACTAGCACATTCTCCATTTTTAAATAAGTTATCCACTCTTCGCTGATGCTGCTCTGAATGGGACGAGGGGGTGGTTTAGAAACGGCTTTACATGTCCGATGTGCCACGGGACTAGAAGTCGAAGGTAGTGGTGGTGTTGGCGGTAATGGGATGGTTTGGTCTTTTTTTTCTTCTTTTTTCACTTCTGGTTTTCCTTCTTTCTTTTTGACTTCTGTTGAAGGAGGAGTGGACATCACCTTTTTAACCCAAGCTTTAAGTTCTTCTCGTTGGGGTGTAGGGGAAGGGGTCAACAAGGACGCTGCAATCTTACTAGGAATGGGAGCTGCGGACGGTGTTTGAAATACTTCTCGTGCCTTCTCTTCCTCACGCATCCGTAGGGCTGCGTCTATCTTGACCGCTGGGGGTAATGGTGGTGGTGGCGGCGATGGGCTTTTCATCAGGGTCTTAAAATCTTTCAGATTTGGTAGAGCTGTTTCGTCTAAAGCTTTCTGGTGAAAGAGTTGCAGTCGTTGCAACAGTTGACCGTACCTTTGCAATTTTTCCGTTTCTGACAAATCGCTGGGATCCATCAATGATTGCAGTTCGTGTTGTAACTGGGACATCTCTGTAAAATGAGGATTGGGAGGTAAATGCTGGGTCTGTTGTTCTTGCCAACGATGATATTCCATCCATCGTTTGTAAGGTACAAGACCAGTTTTCGTCCTTTCATCAGATTTCAATGGTCACGTCTGAGATCTTTTGACTCCAGAGTCTTCCTTTTATCTTCTTGGACCTTTTTTTAATCTTGGACCCATTCCTTGTGAAGCAGCTCCCTGCATGAGTCCCATAATAGTTGTTCCCAATACTCCTTTCAGCACGGGTGCTAACAACATGGGTAAAAAGGGCAAAAATCCTCCGCGTTGTACCAACATCTTTGTCTTTTGACGGATGGGTATTTTCTTTTGGACCATTTGACGCAGAACAAGTCGATGCTTGGCTAAGCATTCTTTCTGGTGTTTAGACAAAGGTATCGTTCTTTTCAAGACATTCAGACAACATTCGCACACGGTATCGATGAAGTCTTTGAAGACGTTTTGAATGAGTTGTTTTCGCATGGGTGGAGAAGCTTTGGACAAGACGGACAACACTTTCCAATGTTTGGCAAAACGAGGAGGCAGTCCTTTCCTTTTCTTTCCTTTGGGTGTAGAAGAAGAATGGCTTCTTTGGGGTGACATCTTTGTTTGTTTGCTCCGGGCACACACAAAAAAATACACTGACGTCAACGACTTGGAACACGGGCTTTTATCTTTATTTTGGACTATCGCTTCGTCATAAAGGTGACGACTTTTCCCCCAAAACTGCTAAACACTCCACCCTTTTGGTGGCTTCTCGTTTTCTTTAGACGAGTGTGCCTTTTCAGAGGGTGACGACGATGCTTGGCTAAGCGATTTTTCAGATGACGTGACTGTCCTTTTCTTTTTCCTTTTCCTTTTTGCACAGAAGAACGACGATGGTAACGGTGTGCACTTCTTTGATGGGACATCTTTGAGCGTTCACGACCACAAAAACACTGATCCCCATAGCTTACCTCAGGTTTTTTTAATACTGGAATGCGCCGCCACTGATTGTCTTTACGTCATATCAACTTGATGACAGGCATCACTAGATGTTGAGGGGTTCGCAACGGACTAAATCGGGACAGTTCTTGCATGGACAAATCCAGTGAACTCTTTAACATGCTCGATCTCTCTTGGACTTTGACTTTGGGGGCAGGTACTTTGTGAGCAGCGGATACTGCCACTAAAGAAGGAAGAGCTTGTCACCGCTGGAGGAGACGTTTTTGGAGACGCAGGTTTCCAATTTTTCATCAAATTAGGAAGAACATCTATCAAATTAGGTTTTCCTGGCATCACCAGCAACGGAGAAGTGGAAGAACCTGAGGCTACTGGAGACGCTGTCACCGTTGCGGCAGGTTGTGGTTTGCGAATGTAAGGTTGCGTCCTGGCAGCAGTGCCTCTCTTGCGGGTAGAAGCTGTTTTCTTTGGGCTTTTATTTTTATTTTTCTGAGGCTGTGCCCTGGTTTTGACACCGTTGCACTTTTTCTTTTTATTCTGGGAACGTTGGGGAGTGGCTTTTTTCCTTGGGGAGAACTTTGGTAGCGTTAGGATCCCATTTTAAGAGGGAGCGAATGATGACACCTCCTAGAGAACCGCTACATCCAGGTTTCAAAATGATTTGCTTTTTGGTTCGAGTGTCGATGCGAGGATCGGCCATTTGATTTTCTCTCAAATAAAGCGTTTAGTTTTATGAGGAATGTGAATGATGCCTTGCAGTAATTGACGTGCTGTCACCGTAAACCATCGTAAGACTTCTTTGAGACTAGATTCTAAGACACGAGCCCGTATTTGTGGATCTGTTTCGTGACTGATGCCGTACAAGACACGAATCAATTTGCCGGGAAGATGAGACTGAAGGGACGTCATGTTGACGCTGTGGAGACAGACCCAAAGTGATCGAGGTTTTTATAGACTTTTTTGGTTGTTGTTCTTGTTGTTAAGTCGACAACGGGGACGTGCACACGACAGGCCCTCCGTCTTGGCACCAGTGGTGAAACAGATGGGCTCCTACATGGTCTCCTTCGATGTCAGGGTGTCGTTGACCCAGGCGATCGATGTAGATGCAACTGTCCGTGTCAAAATACAGCACACGATCTCCTAATTGGTGTAACGCTTTGTACAGTTTTAAGCGAGCATGGAGAGTCACGTAGTCACATTTCCAAATTCGGCTGCTTCTACAAAGTCCAGTTCTTCTTCATAATTGACTAAGATCAAGTACTCACGAACGACTTCCACGTGTTACATGTATTTGGTTTTGTCGTGAATCATCTGGAAGTAACGGGAAGGTTAAGTCAAATATTCCGTTTTGGGTAAACACGGTTGTTGTCCCATTTTGCCCCACAAGCAGTTCAACATCACTTTGGCAAACGATCGCCTTCCTTCGTTTTTCTCGATGTGATTTAAAGTGATGCCTTCCTGCTCCAAGTATTTTTCTTTGAATTTCTTTTGGTCTTCGGGAGTGTGGCACCAGGAAGGATAGCCGCTGACATCTTGTTTCAGTTTCAAAAAGGCATTCACGTAGTCTGCAAAAATGCCTTTCTGAGTCTCGTCGCCCTTGTGGTATTTTTCTGTCTTGGGAAAGTGGCAAATTTTGTACACTTCCAACAGCTGGTATCCAAGGTCCAGAGCTTTGAACAATTGCACGCTGACCCACGTTCCTGTCAGGGGGCATTCTTCCTGGGTGTGCTGACAAGGTCGGTCTTGCTTGCACGTTTCGGCACAAGTACGGCATAAGGGAAACATCAGTTTTCCTTTGCAAGAGTGAGGTAAAACGGGATGGTACAAATCCGTGGGAGGCAAGATTTTGCACTTGATCATCCTTCGTATTGTCAAATATTGTCCACTTCGATGTGTTCCGTCAGCAATTGCGGGTCCCCTGCGGGAAAGTGACAATATTTGCACACGTAAGGATACAGCGAAAATACGTCCAAGTATTTGATTTCTTCTCCTTTCTCCTCGTCGGCTTGGTAGAGCAAACAGGTGGCATTCGTCCGTCCACCGTACAAACTTTTCCGCGGGTTCAGTGGGTCAACCAGTTTGTAACTTTCCACGATCCGTTTAAACTCGGGATCGGTTTTCAAATGGTGATCGTACTCGTGTTCCCACATTTCCACCACTTGGTATCCTTGCTGTTCTAACTTCAATCGCCGCTGACAAATGGCCTGGTACAAGTCTTCCATGGTCCGTCGTAAAAACTGATTTTTAGTGCCACGTTGAGGGTAACAGATGGGACATCCTTGAAATAAGCATCCGATAAACTAATACACGATCTTGGGGTTTTCTAAGTCCCAGCCATCTACCGAACACGTTTCGGTGATCTTTTCGCCTCCTCCGTTGTGGGCGTGTTGGATCCATTTGTCTTCCTTGACGCACAAGTAATGTAGCCAGCATACGGCTCTAACCGAGTATTTACGTTTGACAAAATTGCTTGTTCGAGGGCTTATGACAGCTAGGGTATTTTCGGGCATGAATTGTTGGCAGTACACTAAGGAACACGCTTTGGCAATGGTGCAGGCTTCTTTCAAAAGATCGATCCCTCCCTGCTCCATGAACAGTTCTCGAAATTTTCCACAGCAATACCGTAAAATGTCCAGGTCAGAACGACAATACTTTAACATTTCTTCCTGAAAGTCGAAGTGGTCCGAGGCGTGAGTGTGGTACCAAGCGTAGAATGCTTCACGTTGTTCGTTACGCATGTTGTCAGGGTCGTAGTAGTGAGCCTCAGGTAAATGGGGTAGAACGGCGTGTTGATTGGCTTCGGTATTGAAAAGTGCGGAAAACAGCCTTTTGCTATTTCTGTCATACCAAACGCTTTAGGCATTCGACTCAAAGGCATGGCCAAGTAACTCATCGAATCTTTAAACTGAACTTGTCCCACTTGCATGGAAATGATTTTGACTCCGTTTAAAGTAACTTTAGGACTTTCGGTACTTTGCTCCATATAGTATCTGAGAAGAAACTGTCCATCGTATCCCGAGAAATTGTGAACCATCACCGTGGCATGGCGATGACAATCTCCGTAAAGTTTTTTGTCCTCCTGGCTCCACGTCTCGTCGATGGGGTCTAAGATCCATTGTGCGAAATCGGCTAGCGTGTTCTGTCCAAGAAAGAGTTTTTCAAGTCCTCCAGGAATCTTGCTGCAGTGAGGGCAATGAGTAAGGATAGGCTCTTGGATGCACTTCTCGCACGCTCCGTGAGCCACGCAGAAATTAGGAATGTGAATGCCGGTCTCTTGCATGCATTTGAAATCGAAAAAGATGAAATTGCCTTTCTTCCGGTCATCTTCCTTTTCATGTTTTAAATGGTATTTTTGAATGTAACATTCGTGTTCCAAGTCCAAGATTTGGCGACAAATGAGACATCGCTTCTTTCCTGAACATACGTGCGCCTTGGCTCTGTTGGTTCGTATGCCTTGTCCACAAGTAGGGCACAATCTCAGGAGTTGACAAGCACATTTCTTCTGTGAACCTTGCGTCTTCAGATGTTGTTGGTAACAGGTCTGATTGACAAAAGTGCGCTGGCAAGCTGATCAATTCACTCGTTCTTGTCCTTCGTCAAGACAGGGTTTACAGAGCAAACATCCCTCACATTTCGATCCGCAATGCTTGTGTTGCTCTCGATATTTATACCCATAGTCACATTTCTCACAATAATATCTGTATCCCAGGAATCCAGTGATGCTGGTAATGGTATCGAAATGTTCATCGTGATGATAGACTTGAATGTATTTTCCGTCTTCAAAATATTTGCCTCGAAACAACAGAGTTCCACGCACTTCTTGAGGGTGTACTTTCAACGTGTAGCTTGGAGCCAAGACGTCTTGCAATTTTTGCATTTCAGGAATGCCACAGGGTGTGTCTTTGGATATCCCCGCTTGTTGTAACAGGAGATGTTTTCTCTCGGTCCAATTGTTGAATAGTTTTCCAGGCTCTTTTCCATTCTACCGTGTCGTTCTTGTCGGCATACGTTCGTCCCACCACGATGGCACTGGCTAAACACATCTTGTCTTGACGGTTGTTAATTTGTACGAGGCTCTTTTTGGTGCTGCGAAGTTCGTCCACCAATAACACTTTTCTGCGTCCTGTCCCTTGGGTAAGAGAAACGTGGGCCATGAACAGTGTCGCTTTTCCGTCGGTGACGTGAAACTTGTCGTTGGATTGTTGCACGTGTTGAATCTTGTCGATGACTTTGGAAGGTGTCAGTTCTGATGGGCTGCTAAACTCGATTCAAACGGGGCACTTCAAACTGTCGTGATGAATGAAAAGTCTCAAGCGATCATCCTCTTTGGCTTTACATTGCTGTTTCAGTGTGGTTAACAAAGAATTCCACACATCGATGATGAACCTTTCTGCATTCTGCAGCAGTACGTCGGACCTGAAATCTTTAAACTTCACCGTGTACGTGTAGGCCGTGGTTCTAAATTATCTAGAGGAGCGTTTGTCCGTCTCTCGAATGTGGTAGTACTTTTCAGTATTTACTGGTGGTGATGGCGGACTTTGGTTTAGTGTAGACTCTCTGAGACTTGATTCTGATTCACTCATCTCATCTTCGAAATCGCTGCCATGAATTTGAGCCAAGACTTCATCTACTGTGCGAGGCAATAAGTCACGTTTCTGTCTCTTACTTTCTTCTCCTTTCTCCACGAAATGATGCGATCGTTTCATCTTGACTGCAAAAAGTCAAATGACTACATTTCAAACGCCATGAACACCTTTATATCTATGTCATGCCAGTGTATATATAAAGAGCTAGTGCCCTCCCTTCCAGTATTCTTTTCACTCTCAAGCCGACCAGCACACAGATCGAACTTCTGAACAGAACTTTGCGAGGTGTCATACGAAAGTTTTCTTCAGACAAGCTGACGGACTACTCTCCCTCTTTTCGAGATGCAAGTCAAGATACTTGATATATCTGTCAGAAGAAAGGTCACTGGGCTACAGAAAGTCCAGACCGTCGAAATAGCAAGACCAGTGTCAAAAGAAACAAAAGTCAGTATACCTGTTATCATTGTCAAGAGAAAGGACATTGGTCTTCAGACTGCCGTAAGAAACAACAGGAGCAGGAGGAAGAGGAAGAGGTGACCTCGGCAAAGGAAGAACCCCGACATGTCCAGAGAGAGAAGAAAGAGAAGAAAAGAAGGCGAGAAAAAGGTGAGGAAGAAGAGGAGTAAAAACCTGTGAAAGTGAAGAAATTCAGAAAACAGAGAGAGTGAACAAAAAAGACATAGAAGAAGTCTATGAACTTTTTAAAAGAGTTGTGTTGTGACATTAGATTGCAAAATTTGTACCAGAATAGACCAGACTGAAAAACGTAAGTGTCTCCTGGTTTTGATTTTTTAGAATGATAAAGGGCCAAGGCCTATTTCTGGACATGCTCCTGTCGATGATTTGGTAGAAATCATTACGTGGGGTATCTCAGGCGTAGTAGGTGTGTGAATACGGTTGGGCTGTTTGGCTCGGGAAGGTCTTTTTCTCTTGGGGCGTAATAAAGAAGTCTGATACATTTGTTTCAGACTCCTTAACTCTGCCAAAATGTCTAAGAATACCGTTACCGTTTGAGTTTCTCTGTTCTCCTTCTCTCCTAGACCTTGTTTCTTCTCTGCTGCTGCTTCTTCTTCCTGTCGTTTCCTTCTTGCCTCTTCTTCTTCTTGCTGTTGATGTTCAAGGAGAAAAGCTTATTCTGCTTCTTTCTGCTGTTGTAAAAATTTCTCCAGTTCTTCTTTCTGTCTGTGTTTAAAATCCTCGACGTGTGGCAAAGAAGGAGAAGGTGGCGAAGGTGCTGGTACCGGAACAAATTCTTGCGAAGAAGAGAGAAAATCCACTAAATACCAATTGAAATCGACTTTTTCTGGAAGTAGACCTGTGTTGACTTTAGTAACCGCTGCTATACCATCGCTTCTCGTCTCCACGGCCGGTGCACCCCAATTCATCGTCTTCTTAGTTTTCGTCATGTTTCAAAAAACAATGTCGCATCGATTCACTGCGCACAGACGCTAGCGCACATATATAGGGAATGTGACGTCACAGGTAACTCTCTTCGGATTGGAAGACAGACTTCGCGCGGTGGCTGAATTTTGTAACACGTGTTTGGATTGGTGAACAATCTCAATCCGTTTCGATCCTCTCTTCCAATATAAGTAAACGAGGTTCACTTCATTCCCTTCACCCGTTATCGTCACAAGATGTGGACTAACGTTGAATCATCTACTCTCGTATCGTCGATGCTGTTCCGTACGGACTTACCCATGTATGTTAAATCATCATGGACAATCATCCGGATCACCGATACGACTGTTTGGAAACGAAGGATCTATGTGGAGAGACAAGGGTGTCTGAAGCGAGTTCCCATCTATGGACCAGAGGTTAGACGAAGTTTAAGGAAGAGAAGAAGACCTATGCGATGCCCTCTATGGTAACGAAATGGTGTTAACAAAAAAAAAACAAAGGACCTTTTCAGGGCTACTCATCTACCTCGAAAAGATATCTCTTCTCTCTTGCCTAAATTTTTTTTTAGTCCATTGTATATTTTAGGTATGATAGATTGATATTCATCAATCTATGGTTGTGTTGTATATGTCTATTTCTCACCCATGCGACAGAGGAATCTAGCTGTTTTGCTAACCTTACTTTTCTTATCTCAGTCTGGTTGTCTCAGACAGGTCGTCTCAGTCAAGGTGTCCACGCGCTTGGAACTACTTATTTAAAAAGAAACCTTTGTTGTCTTCTGCTATGCCTGACATAGTTGTTCGAAAATCAAACAACAACAACAAATATATAACAAAACAATATCGTAACTTAAGGTCTCTTCATTTTTGAGAACACACCATACAAAACATTTTGAGAGAGACACACACACACGCACACGATGTCAAGCTTTTTGGAATTATGCTAGTTATTGGCACAGAGCATGGTTAGTTTTATCCTATCTGCAGGCCTAACTCTGTAAATTTTCAGGTCAGCGTCATTAAATGTAGCTAGTGGCCGGGAGGAGGGGGGGGTCTTGTAATGATCATTCCCATTGACGCTATAAATTTTGACGCCAAAGTGGCCCAGGAGGTCTTGTAATGTATTTTTCCATTGATTCTAAAGTGGCCCCATTCACTACTACCCTGGGCTACTTAATGTATCAGACGTTAATATTGATGGGTTTTATCCCTAGGACAAATTTAGACTTGTTATTGAAACAACTGGATATAGTTTATTTATTACACACTCGTTTACTAACCAAGAGGGAGGACTCATAATATTCAGGTAGTGTAGCAATGGCGATCATTGGAGATCTTGATGTAAAATTTAAAGTATTTAAAAGTAGATATTAGTTTTTGGTCAGATTGTGATGACAAGTCAGTAAAAACATTTTCGACTGCAGTCTCACTCAAGATTAACAAGTTTGAAAGAACACATACAGAAGGGATAAAGTTGAAGATGACTCGGTATAAACCATCTTTGGTATTTGTATTTTAAGACCGCTAACATATGTACACATGGAGGACGCGACGCTTGCAGAATTTGTTCCGGACGATGACTGGGCTGGAAAAGATGGTGTATTGTATCAGCTAGGGAAATATAATCGAAGCAGAGCTACAGCTGCTAGATAAATAGCCAAGAAAACCAATACACCCGCAAAATATAAACGCTTGTGTAACGTTGTAGATGTTATTTGTGGGATCGCCACCACGACAAACATTGGTGTAGGTGTTGCTGGAATTATATCGACAGCAACTATCATAGGCACGCCAGTCAGAGTTGTTGCTGGAGTTATATCGATATTCCTGGTGTGACCGGTGCACAGGACAAATAATTTGCATAAATGAATACGCGTCTGTTTGAAAATCTCACAGTAGAAGAATATAGTCTCAGCACAATTAGCAAGCTGTACTCAGTAGCTATTTGAGACGGTGCACACGGATATAGAAAACTTTTCACAACTCTGTACGCAGATACGGACAGTGGAGCAAAACCAAAACGTCAATTGATTTATAGGCAATAAAATTCAAGTAAATACACCCATGTGCGCGGTCGTGTACGAGACTTAACGAAACGCAACGAACGTGTGACCTTTTGCAAAAGTTATCCCGGACGCGGATCCACATTTGAATGTCCGCGGGCAATCCTTATACATTCATGGGAGTTTGTTGCAAGGTCAAAGTCATGGAGGGGAGTAGAAGGATCAGTAATAAAAATCTCCAGTCTCAGTTTTCCCAGTACTGCGTTGGCCGAGCTTTAGAAATTTATAAGTGTGCTCACTGCGTTCCCGTTGTTCCTTTCAAACAAGTGTTGTGGAAAAGCAGAATCACCAAAAATATTACTGTTTTGGAAAGTAGGGCAAGGTGCTCTAGTTGTGTTCCCGTACTCCTATAAGAGATGGTAATACAAATTTAAGAAAATAGTGCAATGTGGGCTCATGATTTCTACCACGCACTACTGATAAAAGCTATCCTGAAGGAAGAGAGGAATAACCCTAAAACCAACTGTTGAGAATGGCGTTGGTTGCGTTATTATGATCTATTTTTGCATCATTGTTTAATTCACATGATCGCTTCTAGCAAAGCATTATGGATACGGTAATATGCAAAAAGGAATACCGGAAATTATGCATATCTGATCTAGTGATAACTTTTGCTCCCGGTCTTAGGTAGATAGTGAATACTGAATTCCATCCATTTCACCTACAAAACATTCACCCAGCACATCAGTTTTTGGATAAAGAAAACTTTTAAACTTTTTTAAGACAAATTTGAAAGTTTGAACTGATGCGCTCTGTCTAAAATCGAGTTTCGAATTAAATGGGGCATTGCCATCCAAACCAGAGGTGAGACACCTACCAACGTAGCGGCTTACCTATTTTGATGTTACTCGCGGCGAGGAAAAATTCCGTAAAGTTTAAGGCAAAAATTGACAGACAACAGTGCTATTTCTCGACTTTCAGTTGCCACATATGTTATTTCGATAGAAATGATTACCAGTAATAAACTTTCAGGTTGTTTCTTTGATAAATTTTGACAGTATACGTTTAATTGTAAGATGAATATCATATAACATGTATTAACATTTTTATTCTGTTGAAGTATGTTTATATTATCTAACATGTATTAACATTTTCATTTTGCTGATGTTTGCTTATATTGTAAAACATGTTTTAACATTTTCATTTTCTCCAAGTATTCTTATGTTTAGGAGCAAATTAATATGAGGTGAACTCTAAACTACCGTCGAGGATGATTGGCCATACCTATGAAAGAAAAGTTTTCATCGCCTTTTCATACAAGTTTGGAAATCTTGAATATCATATAGTTTCTTTGTTTAAACGTATATAGCTGTTGACAGACCCATTCAATTTTAAAAACCGAGGCTAGAATCAACCAAAATTTTGCAAAGCGCCTGTTCAACATGCCTTTAACCCCACTTTCCAATCAATATGCAAAAGGCAACAGCAGGAATATATAAAAATTTAAGGCTTTAACCTGCAAATTAATTATAAATTATCACTTTTTACCCGTCCAAATTCAGTGAAAATATTACTTGGGTGTCAACTCAAAACGAGGCTGTTTAAATGGCTCTTGTAGGAACTTTGAAACGTCATTGTGAATCTACACATTGATTTATGTCGAATCAACGTACACTCATGGCCAAAAAGTACAAGAAAGTGAGTCGACAGTGTAAGTTAGCTGTATTTTATGTCCGGTAAAAAATACTGCCCTTATATTATGGCATGAATCATTCTTAAATGAAAACAATAAGCAGAGACTTAGTCAGGATAGTGTTAATTTAACGCCTGGCATAGTTAATATCGGAACATTCCCGGCCTATTCCTTTAAGTCGAGAAAGAAACTTCAGATGTATTTCGCCTCTGCTGAAAACTATATTTGAGGCAACTTTGGTTCACATGACACAATATGGTGGCGGAAGGAGACAACGTTTATCGAAACATTTTCGGCCATGTCTGTCGCAACATATGTCACTCACTCCGCTAGAGGTGAACCACCACACCCATCAAATGTACGTGTATTTCGACAAATACAGCTGATATTATTTCTCAGTTTAACGGAAATGACGGTGTGGCATTTCAGTCGGACATACTGTGACGTCACTGCGACTCACGGCCGACAAGCCGGTAGGCTCCTTTATCCGTAGAAGATTGTTGCCCGTTGTGTTCTATGACGACTTCGTGTCAGTCGCGCGAGTAACCTTAGTTAGCTATATCTCAATTTTGAGTTATCTTCTTCGAAACTAGTTCACAATAAAGCGCACGATCGTTGATCAAGATCAAATTTCTTTTCCTTGAATCCGGATCACTGCCATCTCACCTCTGTTTGCGTGGGTTCGAGTCTCAGGCTCGGCTAACGTGGGTACGTGAGATAGCCTGCCAGTAGCTTCTCGTGGGTCGGTGGTTCTGCCCGGGGTTTTCCAGGGTTCTTCCTCCACCATTAATACTGGCCGCCATGTATAGCCTATATTGTGCTGAAAAATGGCGTTAAACCCTACAACAACAACAACTGTTCCTTGAATGAGACACGGCCTGTATGCATGCGTGAAGTCGACACTGTCTTTTCTAATGTGTAACTCTTACTCTCAAACTGCTCACAATTACCGTCGTTACTAATTATAGTCACAAGTAATATATTGGCTGCGGTACTTGACCACAAATACTTCATTCCGATGATGATACTGATGTGTAAAAGAGTTGTACTTCCCTTTATTGTTGTAGTTTGAGTTCGAGTAGTAATCCGGATATGGAATTAGACTAGTTTAAACTGACAAAGTCCGGGATATAACCGCGTGTGCTACATTCAAAATGTGAGGTAGAGAGTATAGAAAACATTATATTTTCGCAAGATAAAAATACTTTACAGGAAGCAGGAAGAAATCCTCTTTCTGAGTATTAACGATTTGATCGCACGATAACCACGGTAAGTTGTATCATAATGTAATACTGAAATGCATTAATCTCTCTCTCTCTCTCTCTCTCTCTCTCTCTCTCTCTGGATGAACAGATCATGTAAAATGCCAACACTGCAAGCGATAGGGGAGGGGAACCAGAAAAAGGAGGGGGGGGGGATATTCCAATTGCGTGAAAATTAACCCCAGATAATAATTGGGTTCAATCATTGGCCTCCTTCAAATATTTTTTCACATGAATCCTGGGAATTATTAAAATTCTTCCGCATAAATTGTGGGAATTATCAATATTTTTCGACATGAAACATGGGATTATCAATATTTTTCCAACTGAAACGTGGGAATTATCAATATTTTTCCATATTAAACGTGGGAATTATCAACATTTTCCATATGAAACGTGGAAATTGTCATTGTCTAACCTTACATCAACTGTTTCTATTCGATGTTATGTGTCACCCATACGGTACCTGTTACTCTATTGAACAAACTTTGAGTTTATGTCAAACCCCAGGGTATAAATATAATACTAAAATTATTTATTTAGTGACTTTAATTCTCATCACACTCTTATCTGTTTGCATGTATAGCAACAATGGAGAAGCCGGGGGTAGGTCAGTGTTTATTGCAAACCGAAACTAAGTGACTATCGAAATTTGACTGCGCCGTCTGTTATCGAACTAGACTGCCGGTTTGCTAAAATCACAAAATTCACGGTTGAATGCAGAAATAAACAAAATCTATTAGGAAGGTCATGGCAGGTGATTTCAACCTGATTAAAATCTTTTCTTTAAAGATGTTATGCTCTAATGGAACAGACTTGGCCAAGTTTCATCTGTCACTGAACAGATTTTTACTATATGGCTATTATTGTGCTAGTCTGAACAGGATATTAAAAACTAAATGCCAAATAAGAAGATAAAGACTATTTTGAGAAAGAGCAGATTACATCTATTAGCAAATCTCTTTAAACTGGCTGCCTCTATTCATGTTACATCTGTTATCGTTGACATTTAGCAGGAAACAAAATTTAAAAAATTCCGTAATGTAAATTGTTTATGTTTTAGCTAACACGCTATCCATATTTGTGGACCTTGAACCTAAGGTGGAATTTCGTGCTTGCTGAATCAGGAGGACACCGAGCCTAAAGTTGTTACATGATATACATTATCAACAACAAAATCATTGGACGTTGTAATGTTATACAAACAGCTTAATCAACATAATAGACATCGCCATATGTTTGTGATCGAATCCTTCTGAAATACTCTAGAGTGAGCATACAAAATGATGCATATACAAATACATTCAAGTTGGAGCGGTTATTGTATGTGAGAATTTATCCTAATAATATCAGTTAATCTCAGTTGGACATCACTAAACTCAGAGTGTTTAACTGACATTTCACTCTCAGTTGTTAACAACTGACGTTACACAAGTCATGTCCTTTTCAAGTGTGTGACGCAAAATCAGGCTCAGTAGTTGTTTTACTTCCAGGCATGCAAATCTTGCATAATGTTGCTTCTTCGCGGAAGTTATATTTTCTAATTTCCTACATTATTAAAATTTGAATAGACGTTTCCAATGTTCATGTTTTAGACGCTGAGTCTTATTTTCGAACAATTGACTAATGACTAATTTCCATCAAATGTTAAAAACAAATGCATTTTCTCATTGTTGTAGTCATCGCACTATCGCAATAGTGTTCAGGTATAAAATCATATTTTCACTTCCATTCCTAAAGTGTGAATTTGTCATTGATTTGAAAAGGTTTACCTGAAACATATATAAGATCATTGATATTATTTACAAAACAAAATTAAGCATGTCAAAAGTCATCGTTTCAAATACATGAAGGAGATTTGTGGCATTAATAATAATAATAATAATAATAATAATAATAATAATAATAATTTAGTATAGCGCCTAATCTTTAGAAGCTCTAAGCACTTTACAATATTAGATAACACATAAAAACATATACAACGCCAAGATTAACCAAAAGCAGACACCATGAAATTAAAGAAACAAAACAACATACAACAAATACGGAAGTCAACGTCATTAAGTCTTTAAGTCTATTCTTGTCGTTGAAATAGTGAGTTTTAAGAGAACTAGTAAATGAGATCGCAGTGTCCTTGTGTCTAACATCTATGGGAAATTCGTTCATCACAGATGGGCCCTGGTGCGCAAAAGAACCTTGCTCGTATGACTTCGTTTGAACGGTGGGAACAATGATAATGTGATTGTCGGAAGAAGAGCGTAAGTTTCTAAACGGGGTATACAAATGGATGTGGTCAGATAGGTATATTGGACTGGAGCCTGACTACGAAATTTAGCATTGTGAACAGATTTTATGTTTGATTTGGATCGAACGGGTAGCCAGTGATGGTTACAGAGCGGGGACGGGGGCCGTATGCTCAGTTCTTCGTACTCTAAGGTTTCGTACTGACCGTTTAAATATAATGATGGCATTGCTGATATGTATTGCTTCAGGTAAAGGATGTGAATAAGAAAGTCTGTGCCTGGTGATTAGAATGGCTTCAGTTTATATATATATATATATATATATATATATATATATATATATATATATATATATATATATATACACATACATACATACATACATACATACATACATACATACATAGTGAAATTCTTAGTATAGTCAAATAAAAAAGAGAAATTATTAGAGGTAGGCTAGGGTGGCATTAAATGTTTCTTATTAGTTGCCAAGTTTGGCACTAAAATGTTCTGACATATACCGTTATTCATTGTACCATAAAAGTGCTGTGTTGTGGAATTTTCCGTTCTGGTTCTGGCTCCTTCTCATCTATAGTCACTATTCATTATTAATACGTACTCTCTTTGCAAAATTTCATTTTTCTCTTAGTTTTGTTCTTGTAAAAGTTTGATTTATCTCTGAGTTATGAATATATGCTTTACCTTTGGTAAGAAATGAATTCCCTGATATACTTTCAATAAACTCGAAATTACGTTACACTATTAAATATTATTGATTTGAGAAAGATAGTCAGCAGCCAACAAGCAATAGCAAGATGTTTTACAACTTTGACCCGGAAACGTCATCTGAGAATTTTTGATCGCCTTTAGTGACTTTCGCGATCTCTAACATCAGCATAGGGGAGGGTTGACAGAACAACAAACACATTATCTGCCAAATTTTGAAGATCCGTTCGACAGTCAGTATTTTCCTATTTTGTTGTTATTGTTGCTTTGAACAGCACTTTTGACACATTAATGACTACATCATGCCGAGAAAATGGGAGCTAGATGAGTTAGGTGCCTTTCTCAATGTCAAACCGAGGCAGCCGATCCGGGCTGGCATGGACGGTTATCGAACCAGTGATCCTTGGATACGAGTGCGCCTTTCAAACAAATGAGCTACCGTAGCTCCCCAGATAATTTGAAGAGAGAGAGAGAGAGAGAGAGAGAGAGAGAGAGAGAGAGAGAGAGAGAGAGAGAGAGAGAGTTTTATCGCTTATATTTTTGTATCTGGATTTGAACTTCGGGCATCAGATACATAAATTTCATTTCTCAGACAAAATATTTGTCGTCGGCAAGATTTGGATTTATAACAGTATCGCTATCATTTGAGGAGTTCATTTAGAATACAATGCAAATTCACTGCATTTGACCCAAATTATCCCACTGCGACCCATGAAGATAAGAGTCGCATCACATGATAGTATTGCATCACGTTTCCCCCGGAACATGATCCTGGGGCGGCCTATTTTGCAGCGTGAATAACTTTTCGAGCATTGGATGCGGACAGTAGCACGTTCTGCCCGAAGATTAAGTATACGTGGTGGGTAAATGGGAAAATGGGGACGTGTCTTAAAAATGAAATAGGGAAACTGCCCTTCATACTAATTATAAGATAGCCAGATAGCAGATCACCAATGTAGAACGAGGGAGGTCAAAGTTTCGTGCTTAAGTCCGGCCAGGCATTCCTTCCCGTGGTATCTTAAGAAAAATGTGGATATACACAGCCATCAAAATACTAACCTTGACATTAAAGTTACAGTTATTTCCGTTACATATTTTAAGTTAAACGTTACATGTAGAGCCTGCCTTAGGCCGATTGGACCGATTTGACCCAGTCGGACCCCGCGCTCATTGAGGCCCCGCGCGTTAGTAATTTTTCAAAATATATCTATGGAGAGAAAGTAATTTTAAAGCGATGGAAGTAAAATTTTAAGTTCAAAATCATATAAAACTTGGTTAAAAGTTTATTTTCAAATGCCGTGCTCACAGGGGGCCCTGCGCGTAAATCCAGGGAGCCCCTCCAAAAAGGGTCCAAATCAGGCCCGGCGTTTGCTAAGGCCGTTCCTGGTTACATGCTGTTGTCCAATCAATTGCTACTTATTTTTCTTTGTTATTGTCGTTGTTCAGTTGCCGTCCGCTTCAATTTCTTTCTTTCTTTCTTTCTTTCTTTCTTTCTTTATTTCTTTACACTTACTTATATGTACTAAGTTACTTCGTTACTGACTTACTCATTTACTAATTTGATGACATATTTACCTTTGTCCTTCCTTCCTTCCTTCCTCATTACTATCCTTTCTTGCTTTACATACTTACTTAAGTACACGCCTACCTACCACCTTACTTATGGCAGGATAAAGAGCAGATTAAATTTCAGGTCAGTGGTCAAAATCGAAGTCAATGAAACGGTGAGCTCATTGAACTTAACAGAAACGAATACCATACACGTACTGAGCTTCAGTTGGAATTGTCCCTATCTTGTGTGTATCAGAATCGAGAAATTCACAACTTTGAGCTGTAACAGGTAAGGAGTATTGTGATTTAACAGTTTCTGCAGTATAATTACATCTTTCTGGTTTCATCGGAGAACTTTCTGCCTTTGGTTTATCAGATCACGTACGTTTGATTCGTATTTTTACAAGGTTGTTTATTTTTGCAGTGATTGTGAGGATGTTGCAGATGTTTTTATGACTTAAAACTTTAGAGAGAGAGAGAGAAATAAAGAAATAGCATTGGTCCAAATTATACGGCTCTAAAATGGCGGATAATTTTTGTCTTCGTGTAAACGGTCACTGATTCAGTAGTTCAGTAGTTTATTACCATAAACATTTACATGCTTTTTTAATACATGTAAATATTGCGTGGTTATCAAATGATATAAGTGCAACCTTAAATAGAAAATTCAAAGCGGTAATCATCAAGAGATGGAGAAGAAAGGAAGGACAAATATATACAATCTTTGTAATACATTACTCTAGAAATAATAATCTATCTCTTATTTCAAACGCTTCATAAACAAATTTCGCTAGTGAACATATTTTTTGTTCTAGAAGTGAACAATTCAATGCATTTGTGCGTGGGTGGTTTTATTCCATCAGTACTTTCGGCTTAGGTTTATACGCAGGCTAGTAGGACATACTAAAATAAAAAAGAAATCGAATTCATCATCAATATCATGATTGCAATATCGTGCACTTCTGTCGATTCTATTGCTTCCGTATCTCCCAGTTTCGATTCTCAGATTATGGGAAGACACCCAGAGTATTGTCAAAGCTGATCGATGTTTATGGTTATGCAGGTATTTGAAATAATCGTCTAATCCGAAGTCGGTTTTTATATGTTTATATATAGATAGTTTATGAGAAACTTGTGATTTGCTATTCCAGTCCTATAGAAAAGCATCTGTAACTCTGTTTAAAAATTGGGATAAATTTTGAGCAATTTACTGAATCAAGAAACATCCATACCTTACCAAAACCAATTATGTTTAAAGTCTCTTTAGGAGTGTACCCCAGTTGATACTATTATTGGATTCCTTTTCAGCTTATAATTGCCTTTATACCGCAGTCACTATAATATATGCAGAAGTTTTAATTCTAAACCAATATTTAACTAACTTTACCGGCCTTAAATATTTAACCCAGGTTCACCGTATGCACAGATGTCAGAGGTAGATATTTTTACGTGTACCAAATATTTAAAAACCTTCCTTGTACAAGTTCGTTGGCGTCAGCTTGGTGAAAACCCCATATCTCTGATACGTAATTCAACACTGGAACAATATAAATATCAAAACAGTCATTATAATTTTAAGTAACTTTTTTTCAAACTACATATAAGCTTATTTATTGCATTATCTGCCAACGTTTGTTGAGCTTTAGAGAATTTTCATTGCCCGTTAAAACAAGACCAACGTGATTAAAGTTAAGAAAACCCTCTTACCTGCACCTTGGTGTGGTGCCCCTTAATTTCACTAAACTTATTTAGACGCTTTGCAGAAGAAAGAGAAAAAAGATAAGAAACTTGCCATAGGTTTATCTGCAACAAGTTGATCAGTCAATTTTTTTATTTCGTTTTTCAAAAGCTGGTATCATTCTAGAAATCTAGGCAAAGTATTTTAAAAAAAAGTCTGGCTATAAAATAAAATGTAGAAATGTTTTTCATCCGTGACAAAATTAAATTCTTCCCATTATGTAAATTCCTATTGAGTGAGTCACATTAGAAGGCTGCACTTGGTTATCCTCCCTTTGTTCGTTTATACCTACTTACTACAATCTGATGTTAAGGTTATTCATCTATGAAAAATGTCTGGAGTAAGTAATTTTAGTAGTACTCTACCTTAAAACAATGAAGGTCATTTTACTGTCAATATACATGGTTATTTCTAATGTGTTTCGATGAATTACTGATAATAATTCACCAGCGAAGTGTCAATATTATGACGGCATTTATTTTCTGTCCGAACTACTTTAAATGTTGTAGGGGATTATTTACGCATGATATCTTTACCCACAGGAGAACGTTATTTAATGACGTCACTACGCGCACTCTTTGATGTTTTATCCATGCAATAAGATATAGTGATTTTTGATAATATTTATGATTGACACAGTTAATTCGTATGCTCAATGTGGAAACATCCGACAAAGCTATCTTATTTTCTACGCTATGGAACAAGTAAGTGAAAATGAATTAGCTAATTAATTAGTAGATTTATACATGTTGGCGTAGCTATTAATAGGATACTGCATTTGTGAGGGAAAATATGAACAAGTTTTTTGGGATGGATGCTGCACGACCTTGGGAGTGCAGTATATCCATCCAAAAAGCGAGTTCATATTTTCCCATACAAATGCAGCAACCTTTTTATGATATACTCATTTTCTTGTTCTACTTAAGGTTCAATTATATTTTAAAAAATATACTACAAGAAACAAAGTAACTGAATTTATGCTGTATTCCAAACTAAATACACAAGCACAGATTCATCAGTACACAACAACAATATTAATGCGAACATGAGTCAGGCCAGCGAAATTTGAACTTAGTCGCGCGCTTGACATCACTTTCGAAAGAAATTGTCGTTTGGGTCTACTTAAAATTGAAATTCAGAGTCATATAGTAAATGAATGAGCATTACAGCAACTTTTCCATATGGTCTGGAATGAATGGATTTTGGTATTTTTGTCAATTCTACTAAATTTCGTGATTATGGAGTGGATTTATCTGTGCCAATTCTTTATGAAGTACATCTCATTTGAGCAGCGAGGGAGGAGTCTTGACTCATTTGCATGTGTGTTCCTGTTCTGTCATTGAATGTTTGGAATCATAATGTGGGAAATATATGAACTCTTTCAAATGTAATTATCAAAAAGACGCTAAGGAATATAATGTTCATTTCATTTTAAGTGCAGTAAGGAGGGTGTTATTGCACTTGGAATATGGTCGAACCTACATTAGAATCAAGAAATGCGTAATCAAGCTTTTGAACCCATGACATGGTTCATGTCATTCGGATTTGCACAACTAAGGAAGTACATTGTGAGGAAATTCTGGATGTAAAACTGTAAGTGTACTTTTTTACCATTCTTATTACCAGCTAAAGAAGACGCGTTTATGCCTTGTCACTTGCATGCTCTTTGTAGAGACCCCAGCAAT
>JAECUM010068106.1:0-22247 GCA_016617855.1 Megalonaias nervosa
TTTTTTTTTTTTTTTTTTGCTGCTATCAATAGCTTTGAGAAGAGACCACAAAGTGAGAGAAATCCTTTAATTTTATATATGCTCATTACAAAAGTTACAAAAATTTAATGAAATAAAGGTAATGTCAACATAAGGAAAATATAAAACTCCATACAAACAGGAAACAAATCTCCACAGGGTGCCTAGTTTGTTAATCTATAACACGATTGTGCCATAAAACCTGAATAACACTTGTAAGTGTGAATACCTAGGTCAAAATGTTTTGATTCTAGCAGGACGTCCTTTTGCCTTTCAATTTAAAGGTTAAAAAAGATGCAAATAGCATATTTGCAAACAATCTTGGAAGAACGCTGATTAACGACAAATGCATTTCTCACAGAAGGGGTGATATTTTTAAAATGAATGATTACAACATTTTCCTGACGGTTGAAGGCTTGTGGTTACACACATATGTGAGAACAAATAAAAGAGAGCAAGGTATGATGAATGAAAACCAGAAAGTTAAGATCAGTAGCAGTTACTGCACAAAAGACTGGTACATAACTATTCAGTTTATTGTATACTCAAGGTTATTTAGAATTCCACATGATACTTACCAATCATTACGTCCTGTAGCCTTCAGCTCTTCCTCAGATTTATGATTACATACAGAAGGTACAAACCAAGGTTATAAATTATTTTGTTTTGCTGTCTCCAGTTCGCTTCGGCTACTGACTAATTATATATTCAGTAAGTACTGAAATGGAACAATATATGACGAACTGTGGTCTATGACGACGCATATACATTTTATGCAAAAACGTTTGAAGAGCAATAAAGATACGTACTATTTATGAGAGCAAACTTATATCTCTAATAAAATGGACACACTATAACAAATTATTATTTCATTACAGTGAAAACTATCAACCCTTCTTGTTTATTAGACCATAATCATGAGGAAAAGCAAAACTGAAGCGATTTCTTAATTTAAGCTTTTGATAAGGTATTCTACGTCAGTAGTTCAGTGAGCTCTAAAACTTACACCAAGTTATTCAAGACGGCTTTAACGTTGACAGTATCTAGTTTTCTATGTCACAGAAACTATTGACCTCGAAGAGGCGACCTCTTTACCTGGCACGGACAAAAAAGGGACAATCTTGGAACTGCAGAGAAGAAAAGTAAATGCAAGAATTTAGACCATATACTTTTTATATCAAGAAATATAGAACTATATATTTCTCGGATGATTCTGCCGTTAAATCAGTCAATAAATAAAATAGGTATATAAAAGTTAGAGAAAGGTGCCACATTACTCAACATTTCTACAAAGAAAACTTTAATATCTCTATGTGAGCTTTCATTTATGAGTCTTGGTGGGTGGTAATTCATATTGCAGGGTAAGCTATACTGGACAGAAGGTGATTAATATTGCGCTTATCACAACAAAATCATTATGAAAAATACGGAGCCTATCTTTTTTACTGTCTCAGAATTTACAGATCAATCTCCATTAATAACGAACTCTTTAGTTTATTATCTGTTGTTTGCTGTCATTTTTCAAACCTGCACCAGTAGTGTAGGTGAACTGGAAAATGTTTACTTTGCAAGAAAAAGAAGACGCTCTATTTTCCCATGTAACCATAGGATTATGTACTAATGGAGATCATAAAAATATTATTATTTAATTTAGATATAATGCATCCTCCACTAAAGATTCTACACTGTGGCGGTATTACTTTTCTCCCACTGATTTATTTCAATTAGTCATTATGAAATATATAATAAAAATATTTCTTTGCATGTAAACAGTTACACATTACAAAACAAAAAGCTATCAACCTCTGAACGCAAGTATCTGAATCTTAATTATAATGGACACCACTGTTAGTTAACGGTGCAAATCAAAATTACAGTGGATACCACTGTTAGTTAACGGTACAAAGCATAATTACAGTGGATACCACTGTTAGTTAAGGGTACAAAGCATAATTACAGTGGACACCACTGTTAGTTAACGGTACAAAGCATAATTACAGTTGATACCACTGTTAGTTAGCTAAACGGTACAGAATATAATTACAATGGCTATTGCTGGCATTTAACTTAATGGCACAAAATATAATTACAATGGATACATCTGCTTGTTAACTTAACGGTACAAAATATAATTACAATGGATACCACTGCCATTTAACTTAACAGTACAAAATATAATTACAAGAGACACCTATGTCATTTAACGTAATGTTACAAAATACAATTACAATGGATACCACTTCCATTTGACTTAACAGTACAAAATATAATTACAAGAGACACCTATGTCATTTAACTTAATGTTACAAAATATAATTACAAAATAATATTACATTTGATACCGCTGCCATTTAACTTAACAGTACAAAATATAATCAGAAGGGACCCCTCTGTCATTTAACTTATTGGTACAAAATGCAATTACAGTGGCTACCATTGTCGTTTAACTTATTGGTACAAAATACAATTACAGTGGCTACCATTGTCGTTTAACTTATTGGTACAAAATACAATTACAGTGGCTACCATTGTCGTTTAACTTATTGGCACAAAATACAATTATAGTGGCTACCATTGTCGTTTAACTTATAGGTACAAAATGCAATTACAGTGGCTATCATTGTCGTTTAACTTATTGGTACAAAATGCAATTACAGTGGCTACCATTGTCATTTAACTTATTGGTACAAAATACAATTACAGTGGCTATCAATGTCGTTTAACTTATTGGTACAAAATAGAATTACAGTGGCTACCATTGTCGTTTAACTTATTGGTACAAAATACAATTACAGTGGCTACCATTGTCTTTTAACTTATTGGTACAAAATACAATTACAGTGGCTACCATTGTCATTTAATTTATTGTTATAAAATACAATTACAGTGGCTACCATTGTCATTTAACTTAATGGTACATAGGATAACTATAATTATAATGGATACCTCTGTGTGTACGGTACAAAACATAATCGCAATGGCTACCACTATCACTTGGTGGTATAAAATATAATAACAATAGATATCTCTGTCATTTAACTTACAGTACAATATAGAATTACAACGGCTACCACTGTCACATAACTTAATGCTACAAAATATAATTACAATGGCTAAGACTGTTAGTGAGCTTAATGGTACCAAATGTAATTACAATATCTGTCTTCGTTATTTAACTTAATGGTACAGAATGGAATTGCAATGGGTACCACTGTTAGTTAACTATACAAAATATAATTACAGCGGCTACCTCTGCTAGTTTAGTTAACGGCACAAAAATAGAACTACAATGGATACCACTGTTACTTAACTAAACAGTATAAAACATAATTATAATTACTACCTCCGTAATTGCTATCTCTATTACTTAAGATAACGAAACATAATACAAATTACTACCTTGGTCAGTTCACTTAACAGTATAAAACATAATTACAATTGCGATCACTATTAGCTAACTTAATCATACAAAACATAATTACAATTTGTAGTTTGTCACTTAGCTTCACTGTTCAAACACAATCGCATTTGTTACCTCTGTTAGTTATCTTAACGGTACAAAAGATGATTAAAATTGCAGCCGCTGTTATTGAACTTTGTTAATGTATATCTACATTGTATGATTATTTTTTCTCCATTATTGTAGAATGTACTTTAAGATGAGGTCATTCGTAAAGAACATGCTAACCTTTGTCTACGATTGTAGGTTATAAATAAGTTGTTTATGAGATTAGAAACTTATAGAAACTAATTTGTTTACAATTTGATTGAAATTTTCCATGGGAATGACTAACATCTTGGTCAAGTGAAAATATGTATAAATAGGGCTCTTATTAAACAAAATAATTAAATCCTGTTTCAAGATCAGTCCTTGGAATAAATTTGTTGTCAGAGTTTTACATTTGTATTCAGATATAATTCGAGAGAAATTATTTATTTAAATTATTCATTTGAATTACCATGAGCTCATTGACTTAGGATTAACAGAATTGTTGTGAACTCATTCAAAGACATTATGAATTGCATTATTGTGGTACATCAAGATATTCAAAACTGTTTGAACTCATTCCGAATATTCTCTACTTTTGGACATGTGATAAGACATTTAGGATTTTTTGGGATTTAATTCACAATACTGTAACTGTCTCTTAAATTTTCACTTTGCATTGTAGAGAAATAAATTGTTGATTTTACTCACCTTGGTGGTTTCGCTTTTCTGTTACATAGTTGGAGACCTTACGTCGTAACATTTTGCGCTTTAAATGATTAATTATGGTCCCCGGATGGCCAAGTGGTCTAAGGCGTTCGCCTTCACAGATCATATACATCTCACCTCTGTCTGCGTTGGGTCGGGTCTCGGGCTCAGTAAAAGAGGGTATGTGAGAAATCATAGCCAATAGCTCCCCGTAGATCGGTGGTTCTTTCGGGGCTTTTCACAGGCTCTTACTCCACTAAATATACTGGCCGCCATGTACAGACTGTTACGTGTAGGCTCGTACAAAAGTAACAAAAGAAAAGAGTGAAGTCAACAAGCTTTGTAAATTTTAACAAAATAATTTATTTCCCTAGAAAACAAGGTAAAAATATGAAATAAGACTTACGGTTTGTGAAAAAAATCCAAAAATTATTCCTAGAATTGAAAAATACAAGTCTTATCACTAAACAGTTCTAATTGAATCCAGGTTCGAATCTCTATGAAGTTCCAATATGGAAGGCGATGACATCAGATGAGGTCGTTGTACTGATGGCAACAGTTCCTCGTTGAAACACAATTTATAATGTTTTCGTTTAGAATTTCCAGAATAAATTTCCACTGAATGTCTTTTCCCAGAATTTTTATAAGGAAGAGCACTTGTGTAGTTTTCTAGAGAATATGAATTATTAAATCCCCAAAAATAGACGAACTTCAGAACAAACTGGCATCAACATCAAAAACCTCTTGAGCTCTCAAGGTTTAAAATACGACTGACTAAACTTCACTGAGATGTGAGTATTAAACCCAACTAAAACGTCATTTCGACACTCATGATGGGTCACATGATCATTTAATCATCAAACCGCGCAGTAAAAAAAATGACAATTTGCACGTACGCTACAATAGCCTTATCTAAGAATCAGATTCCCACAATGGAAATAAATTAAAAAAAGAAAGGCTGTTTACAACTCGGCTAACACGTGGGCCGAACATGACCTTGGTAATAGCCAATCATTTTCGCTCAGTGTTTACAAAACGTCTCAACCGAGGTGAGCTAAAATGCTGATAATGTAATACCTTTTACGTTCAAATCAGGTCA
Source organism: Megalonaias nervosa (assembly GCA_016617855.1). NCBI lineage: Eukaryota > Metazoa > Mollusca > Bivalvia > Unionida > Unionidae > Megalonaias > Megalonaias nervosa. The sequence goes on from JAECUM010068106.1 coordinate 5,313, forward strand.
AAACAGAGAAGTGAATTTTCGAAAATAGTCAAATCCCGTGAAAATTATCATTATAATAAAATGTAATGAAACAAAAATAAAATTAAAAAAAAGAATTTAAAACTAACACACAAGTAATTAAATTACATATACGTAACAAGACTATCATGTGCTTGAAACTCAAAACAACATAACAACAACATAATTACAATTGCTACCACTATTAGTTAATGTAACGTTGCAATGAGTAATTACAATTTGCATCTCAGATGCTTTCGATTCAACAGATATGTTTGAAGTCAAATATAGGAATTCAATGATAATGATGATAAACTTCTAATACTGAAGCTGCTCTTCTCCTTCTCCTCTTCCTCTTCTTCCTTCTTCTTCTTCTTCTTCTTCTTCTTCTTCTTCTTCGTAGTAGTAGTAGTAGTAGTAGTAGTAGTAGTAGTAGTAGTAGTTGTTGTTGTTGTAGTTATTTTATTGTATGTGTTGACTGTGATATATGTACAATGATTATCCGTGTTATTGTTCTTTACATTAATTTCCTTTGTGTTGTTTGCAATAAAAGAAGAGGATATTTATAAGACTTTCTGTCTGATACAGACGATGCCAAACTATGTATATAAATAAATACCCATATATGTAGTCTGCCTATTTCCAAATGCTCAAAATAACGTATTATTTTGTACAGAAGAGAAAGCCCTTCATTGTATTTAATACATGGTGTTTTCCATATTTGGATGCGTTTCAAACGTAATATTTGTTCCCCATTTATTGCCAAAATCATTTTACACGTTATTTCCAAAAGTTGAATCTTATGTCAATTTCTCTTCGTCACTCACTTCGCCGCTTGTAATTCAAAGCATAAAAATAAATCAGCGTGGTGCTTTATGACAAAACCTCAAATTTACAAATATTTTCTTAAAGAATAAAAATTTACACACGCGCACAAAACCCGCAAATCAACACAGCAACCGCAAAATGACAATAAATTTCAACCGGTTAGATCACTATTTGATTAAAGCATTAAGATGGTACCTTAGGTTTTCTGGTCGCAACAACAGCATCTTTAGACTTTGGTTCAAGGCAAGTAGAATATATATATATATATATATATATATATATATATATATATATATATATATATATATATATATATATGCCTAGATGACAACTATTTTGAATTGCATCAAGCTATTAAGTACACAATGTGGCTTGTGTTTGCACTGTGAGCATCATGCGTTCTCAAAAGTGGCTTTCGGACATGAAAAATGTATGTATAAATTTGGGGATGGGGTACAACAAATTTTATTCTATGAATTTCCACTGACGTGTCAGGTCAAGTGAATGATATTCTTATGTGTTGCTTTATTATACCTGTCCAAAAATATGGACCTTTTTGACCTCACTCATGTATTTGATATTATAGGAATTTTTATATTAGGCAGGTGTATGCAACATTAAATTTGTGCATAAAAACTGTCCCTTGCACCCTCACTGAAGGCGTCCCTGAAAAATCTGGATATCAACAATGCCTCATGGGAGACCTTGCCTAAGACCGTCCCTCCTGGCACATCAGTATCATATCTGGCCCACGCGCAACAGAACAGCTGAAAATTGCTGAGGCGCAGAGAAAACGTGCGACACGTAAGGCCAGGGATACCAACATCTCCACTTCATTATCACTCCTTGTGTTCCACATCTGTGAGAGACTTCCGTGTCCGAACTGGCCTCACAAATTTTCTTTGTACACACATTTTGACAACATATAACTGAAGCTGTGGTCGTGATCGACACCGATGTACAAACATGTATGGTCGTGATCGACACCGATGTACAAACATGTATGTATGTATGTATGTATGTATGTATGTATGTCCAGGAGGATAAACAGTTTACTCTATTTTATTAACAGCTAATTGGATTATTTCGTTCTATACATTCAGGTGCTGACGTCGGTACCAAACAACGACAGTAGGCAAACTACATCTTGAGGGGCTATTAGTATGTGTCCTTTCTTGTAGAATAAGTATTAATAACTGCTTCAACAAATGACTTGCCTTGGTAAAAGTTACCGCCCTGTGTAATCGAGACAAACTGGTGGATAACACATTTAGAGTTAGTCTACCACTTATGGTAAAACCGTCACTTCCGTCTTAAAAGCAAACTGTACAACAATGGATTCCAATGTTTGAGTATAAACAATTTTTCATGCAAGGCTAGTCAGAAGGAAAGATATTAAAATTCTATAACAATTTTCGATCGAATACTGAGTGAGCTTTACTAAATAGTGTTTAATTTTAGCCTTAATATATTTCAAGTTGCATTGTAGACAAGTTTCAAAACGGAGGTGCATGTATTTCTTTATAATAAAAAACAGTAAACCTGCAACTTCGACATGAAAAATTGGAGCATTAGGTGCCTTGTTGAAAGCATATTTTATTAATTATGCAATATTGAATCTGTAGCATTTATATGTCTTAGTAAATACTGCCTCCTTTCGGGGCAGGGGATTATGTGTGGGCGTGCGTCTTTCATTCCTGGTCCATGCTGAAAAGTAGAGTTCCTTTAATAATAATAATAATAATAATAATAATAAGAACAATAATAATGTGAATCACTAAATTTAGTTGTAGAGCAATCGCTGGTTATAAAACAAACTGTAGGAACTTAAGGATGCCATGTAATCTTGGTCATTGACTACACAATAATCAATCCAAGATATTCGAAATTGCTTAGTAATCAGTCAGTGCAGGGAAAACCAAGAAGATCATATCATGTAATTGTATTAAGCCATTTAACTGACAGATCATAATATAACATTAATATCAAGTTAATCTGATATGTTAAAGAGGATTTAACAAAACAAAAAAACATATACACCCTCCCCTCCACTGTGACTCCTGACAATCGAAGAACAAGGAGTAAACAATTCGTAAACTATTGTCCACGGTTACAGTGATCCCCATATGTTATATATATTTAATTTCTATTGAGTTCTTAACTTTTGTCCATGATTGAAGGTTGTAAACAGAACTTTTACGTAGCAAAAGTTCAAGGCCAGTCTTGTTTACAGTTAGACCAGGTTTTTCCGTTTGAAATCTTCACATTCTATTACGATGTTGGTCAAGGGAAAATGTGCGTAAACACGGATCGGATGAATAAATAATTCATTCCTGTCCTATATTAGTTTGTGGATACCATGATCAGAGTTTGCAGTTGTGTTGTTGACATCATATAGAATTCAAGAGGAATTGTGTATTTAAAATAGTCACTGGAATTACTAAAGTGCTCATTAACGTTTGGATTAAGATTTTACTTTGGAATTTTGTGAACTCATTCAAAGACATTCTGTATTGCATCATTGTGTTATATCGGAATATTCAAGACTATTCGTCCAGAACATTTGATACTTTTGGACTTGTTACAGGACATTTAGGATTATTTTGGAATTTAATTCACAATATTGTATGTGTGTTTGATTTGTCATTTTTGTATTGTAGAGAAATACATTGCTTGTTGATCTTATTCCAATTGTTAGTTTTATTTTCCTTCTGTTACATATTTTAAGACCTAGAGTCGTTACACAGATCTCTTTGTTCACTGCATTGACGATTATTTATATACCAAACACTGGAAGAAAGAGACATTTTCCCCCGATATTGAACATGCAGACAGCAATGATTATCGAAACATTGTCATTAGACCAAACAGAGGAAGGATCCATTTCCTTTTTTGTTGGTGTTGATAAACTATATGATACCGAAAAAGATAAATCGGTGTTGAGAGACATGATGATACGGGATTTTGCGAAGTTGTTGCAGGTTACATGGATCAAAAGACTGTTGTCAAGAAACGCACAGTGGTACAACCTGTTACCTATTACCTTTCACAGCTGGGTATATATATATATATATATATATATATATATATATATATATATATATTTATATATCATACGGTTTGGTGTAGATTTGTCAAATATATAATTAAAATTTATCAGATCTCTTTTATAAGCAAACTCTCTCTCTCTCTCTCTCTCTCTCTCTCTCTCTCTCTCCTTATATGAAATTATTTTTAAACAGTTATAAAACATCACCAATATATTTTGTCCTGGAACCACTTTAGTAAAACCAAAATTATAGTTCAAAGGTCACAGAGGTTATCTATATTTTAGAGGAAATTATACAAAAGGAGCATTGACTTGACACAGGATATCGCATATGAAAATGGTTTCTTTAGATAAACCGATGTGTTGACCAATTTTTATTGTATTAATAAACACGTCTTGGAATATTACGGATTCATCAGGACACTACAATTGTATCCAAATAGCCAGGGTGTTACTATAGAATTAAACAGAAAAATCAACCCTCGGAATTATGCACATGTACTAAAAGATGTCAAATACACTCAACATGTTTATGAAATTATGACTGATAATGAAGTTATAAATGGCGGAATCATATACATCTTCCAGACTCTTTTCCCTGAAGAAGGTGTTTCCATCACGTGTAAAATGTTACAAAAGATTCTAATCTGTAGAGGTTATTACTTATATTACTTATAGCCCTCCTCCCAAATGTATATCTCCAATATTATATGTCGGACAAAGTTTCTGAAACAAATATTGTTTTCACTACAGAAGCCATGATAAAATTAGCGTGATAGATAATCATGCCGACAAGTATGTTTCTGCCGCCTCTGGATAAAGACCTTATTGACTTTCCGGATCGATCAAACATCCTCATGATTCACGTAATTTGTAAATAGCAATAGAGTCTCTAATGATGACATTTGTCTGAACTGGGTACTATGAAATCTTGTGTACCGCGGTATATTGCGATATTTATGAATATATTGCGATATACCGGTAAACCAAAATTATATCAGCAAAAAACAATTCAATATTCTGGGACAGGGGGATGACAATTTGCAACTACAGTCTGTCAATAGCTGAAAAATATCTACCTCCGATTTATGGAAAAATAACACCAGGTTATATTCCTTATAATTGTAAAAAAAAAAAATTATCTTGAGCTCCAAGAAAATAAAATATTTCAGCTCAAAAAATGTCGCAGCCCTCTTCCCCGTAAATTAAATGGTCAGTACCTCATAATAGATGAATTTGCTATGTTAATGTTAATTGTTGTATATGTTGTAATCTAAAACTGTAATTAAATTGGGACGATCAAGTTCTCAATATAGCTGACATCCTGTGAAAGACAGTGTGCTGACATTCGAGACTATGTTGATAAATATAGGACGTGTTGACAATGATCCCGCAATTCACTAGCTACACTACTGATATAATAGGCAGGGAAATATTCAGTGGTATGCCAGCGCACGGGCAAGATATTTATCAGAGAAGGCCAGTAACGATAAAACACACTCAACAAAGTTGGTGGACTTGAGAAATTACATAAAATTCAAGCTGGAAACAACCGCTCTCCTAACAATCTTAGGATGGTTCTAAGTCTTGCAAAGGAATACACGTAGTTGACACATTAACATAAACTAGCAAATAACTACAACATGACATTCTTTTTATCTCAGATTTTTCCCCAGAGTTGGATTTGACTCGAATATCTTTAATAACGTGCATTTTTGGCAACACGTTGGCATGCACGACACGTGTCAAACATGCGATTAAAGGATCATAAATATAATTATTTGATAACACTGAAAATTATTTATTTCAAATGCAACTGTTAATATCCTTAAATTCGTAACAAGATTACTCGGGATTTTCCGTACTTTTCATACTGACGGAAACTACCGAAGTACAGGCACAGAGAACAAGTACCGTGATATGTCCCCAACCCCCACCCCCAAAAATACCGCGGTAATCCGATATATCAGGAATACTGTACATATACCATTATCACCGTCCAATTTCGTGATACTTTGTAAGGAAAACATAAATCATCAATTCATTGGTGTTCATCTAAAATTGGACTATGGTTACACATGCATCATCAGCCGAAGTCCTATCTTTTACCGGATGTTTTTTCATTTCGTTTATCAGTATAGATGAAAAGGCAACAGTGTTGATCAGACACAGCCGTTCTGAGATCGTTACCAGATCATTTCATCACGTCTCAACTAGGTCCAACAAGACGCCCTTTCCGCTGACGTGCTCATTGTCTGCACTGAATGTTTTTAGTGCTCAGATTTCTAGTGAACTGAGAATCCACCAAGAGACTGTGCAGGAAACCCTCTACAGCTCATTACAAGTTCCTGGTATTTCTCCATTTTACTTTGATGTTCGTATCTCCCAGGGACGGTCAGTTCCACCAAGATGGCCCCCTTTGCAGTTTCAGACGAGTTGACGATGCCTGGGAAAAGGAACGTTTGCACAACTTCCGGAAAACGAAGTCAACTCACAGGTCAACTCACTTTTCCACCATGACGTTGCTTCTTGGAATATTCCAGCTTTGTGTGTTGTTCCATGTTTCTTTTTTCCCTCTTTCACAAAATGGATGAACCGGGATCGTGACTTTCTCTCCTCAATATGTATGTCAATCTCTCTCTCAAGATCTTATCGTGTCTCCATCTATATCGCCAATGGCATAAAGTAACCTGACAGGATGATAGAACATGCTGGAGTGTTTCTCTTTTCTGGCATAATGGGCAGTGGTTTGTATTGCCAAAGGTCTATCTATGTGAGATTTCTCTCTGGCAGCTGCCATCTTGTCTACATTGTTTGGGAACCCAATTGGACTGCTCTTGCAGACCCCTCCCCATCCTTTCATCCTCACCTCTGCAAAGGTCTTCCTGAACCATGGTAGGCCGGTCTTCTGGGCTTGATTCATTCCATCTCTGGGATTTCCTGCTACCGAATCCAACGTCCCAACGACACCCTTATGCTTCAGCCTACTCTCAGCATCATTCACTGCCTGTCTCACTGACCACTTTCTTCATTTCCGAACTTCTATTTCGGCTCCACTTATTTTCTCATCTTTTGAATCCATCTGGAGTCTTGTTTTGGTCACCATATATTCATCATCCAACGCCGTTAGGGGCAGATGTAGCTTGCACGACCTGCCGTAATGACCGATAGTGGTAAACAATTGGAACAACTAGCCATTTTCTCATGCGGTTCTTGATAACCTGTTCTAGTTTCTTGACTGTTTTGGTAGGGATTTTATTCACCATAATTGGCCTTGTACGAAAACCATATTGGTACGTCATACCTTGAACAGTTCATATGCCAGAGTAATCATTATCTTGCGCCTGTTGTTTCAATCTATGACTACTTGTCTTGTCTGCCAAGCTGGCATAAAGTCATTTTGCTAAGCGCTTGACAGGGTTATTGATGGGCTACTTTCTTCTTGTATCTTCATTTTAAACAGATCTTTGACACGTCTCTTCTTAACAACCCTTGACTTCTTTATGTAAACTTCATAATGTCACATGTCTAGAGATATTTGAGTCCATCGTGCCTAAATATGGGTTTGTGTTGTGTTGTAACAGTCCTGTCGTCTATGATTGATTCCTGATATGGTCATTGGCCATCGGGATTCTCTTTCCGCTGCTTTGATTATAGAATTCATTCCCATCACAAAGAGTATAATGAAAATGGTGCAGCCAGTGGTCAGTTTGTCTGTTGAGAACCTCAGATGAATGTTGCTAAAATAACTCATCACAAGCGTGGCGATTTGGTCTGGTATAAGGTAGTATTTCATGGCAACTTCAATCAGCTGGTGCGGAATAGAGTCATATACCTTAGCCGGATCGAACTACACCACTGTCAGATCTCAATGGTTGATCCGGGCCTCGTGCAAATGATGGGTGATGACACTTGTGTATCCAGTTTCTGTCACGCAGAGCGTCATTCGTCTTGCCAGCACCGAGAAGATATTCCCTTCTACGCTCAACAAAGTTATATTGCACATGAAAATGTGCATAAATCCACATACCTATGAAAGATACCTTGGCTTCACGTACAGTGGGGCCCCGGCTTACGAACGCTCCGGTTACGAACGCCCGGCCGCCAAAGAAATGACTCGGGTTACGAACGGTGACTCGGGTTACGAACCGAACCGCCATTCGCTTGCGCGCAAAATTTCGAACACGCGAGCTCACATATGGCTGCGTCTACTCAAATAGAGTGAAAAAAAGGTGAAAAAAGGAGTCTGTGGTGTTCTTGTGTTTATTTGTGTGTCATGTTTGTGTTGTTTTTGTGGGTTTTGAGTGTGTTTGTGTGTTTTATTGCCATGTATGTGTTGTGTTTTTTCACCTTTTTTTAATGTAGCAGCGATTTTCGGCGACTTTTTTTTTTCCGGCTCGGGAACGGATTAAAACTTTAACAATGGGACCCTATGGGAAAACGCGTTCCGGGTTACGAACACCCCGGGTTACGAACGACGTCCGGGAACCGATTAGGTTCGTAAGCCGGGGCCCCACTGTAACTACTTTCCAATAAAGCAGGCTATACTTCTTCGCGGCTTCAATAGGATAGCCTAAAGAAGATGTCTGCAATGGTACCAATGAGGATTGTGCCCACCTGAAATTTGTCATGATTCTAAGAAGTAATCAAGATCTTTACTTGAATTTTTGATCAAATCTGATTTGTTTTGCAAACGTAGAATGATGTTCTGGAAGCTAACTTGTTGAAAATTTTGTGTAATTAAGGTTTCTCAGCGCAATGTGTGGTTGTATATAAAAGGGTTTGGCAAACAATTATTTATTCCTGTTTCATATCATTCTTTGGGAATCTAGAATTAGAACTTGTAGTTGTGTTCAGATATAATTCAGGAAGAATTATATAGGTATAACAATTAACATATTATTAGAATTATTAGACCGGTCAAGTTCCCACAGACAGGTGTATAACAAAGGGCCTTTAATGGACATGTGTCTAATTTTGTTGCCTCTTATCCTTCAAACATTATATATATATATATTTAGATAGATAGATAGATAGATAGATAGATAGATAGATAGGGTGGGAATCTCAACAGTTTCCAAGTTGTGACCAAGGAAAAGCACACTCACGGGGACCATCCCTGGGCAAGACCAGATAGTTAACTCAAAAGCCCAATGCATATATCTGCCCTGGCATTAAGGATGACACAAACCAATATTTAGAGTTCCACATCAAATATTTTAAATATTTATATTTTTATGTGTACATGTAAAGACTACCCCACTAATATTCCAAAGTTTCAATTCTGTGTCTTGTTGCTGTAGAAGATACACCACGTTAATGGACAGTAACGATAACTTTATTCATTAGATTGAAAGCATATTCCTTCCAACATAATTAATGCAAAATATATCACTGTGATTTAAATTTGCTGTAAGCATCGACTGGAAATTAAAGTACCATCTAGATTCTAGAGCATTAATAATCCAGGGTTTGTATAATGGTTAGGAGAAGCCCCTTTTTCTCATATATTAACTTACGTTAAGCCATTTTCCATATAGACTAAAAACATATAGCTCCACTGTATCTTTGTCTTGTCTTCTATTTCTTGTTTTTCCGTTTTGTTGAACAAAATAATCCTGTATGTAAAGGTAGATTTTCTACAAAACACATTTCTTGTTTTGGGATGTGTGTCTAGAATAATCTTAATGTGTACATGGAATCATGAGCTTCCGTGGCATCAGCCACAGTTGTTCGAATATGTAAACATTGTTCTTGTGCACTATTTACAGAACGTAGACGTTTTTGAAATCTGAAAGTTTGACTTGGATTATCTATGCTGGTCCAAATAATTGACGTGTACTTAATGGGGCCGAAAGTTGTGGTTTTGCAAGGACAACAATCCTTTTGAGTTTCATGGAATTTTAAACTGTTTTCATATTATAAAGCAGCGATCCTTTACCAAGAGATGGGAATTAATTTTAACACGTGCGACACTTCTAGACGTAAGCTGATGCACACTAATGATGTCTGAGTATTGGGATGAAAAAGTATGTGAAGGTGAAGCTCCTCCCCCTTTCCATTTTATTTGTACACGATATGAACATGAAAACCGATAGCTTCTTTAGATAGATTTCTAGCAATCTCCTTGGAGATTTTTGGCCCTATGCAAGAGACCATGATATGGTAAATAATTTTGAAAATGAAATGGTTATTTGCAATAGGGACACGAATAAATACCTATATGGGCTGTTGTGGTAAAACAACATAGTATTCTTGGTATGGTGAAGAAAAAGTAAATGCAATTGGACACACTATAGATGGTTGCGTCATCAAGTGCATCGGTGATAGAAGTGACCACACAATTAGTTCATCTTTAATTTATTGATATGGCGTATTGTAACTTTGGTGATGGTGAAAATTAGCCGATCCATGTTTAGAATTCAGCTGAACCAAGGTCACTAAATCATCTGAGTGGTGATTTAGATCGAACCATATTTCTGGCCTTAAGCGCCAAAAACGTTCCTCTGGTCACCGATCTGTGTACAGAAGGCAACCTGCATCTGTAAAGTAATATGTTGTTAAATATAATAGGCCCGGGTTTATAATATTATAATATCAACTAAGCAAAACATTATCATCGTTTATGAGAGAGAGAGAGAGAGAGAGAGAGAGAGAGAGAGAGAGAGAGAGAGAGAGAGAGATCATTTTTCATCGAAATCTCTCCTGGTATTTCTGGTGTTCATTTTCATCAGTACTGCAGAAAAGTTACACAAAGCAAAGAGACTTTAAAATCACAACGACAAGGAATACACATTCCTTTAATTATCCGTAAGAACGCATGATTTGACTGTGAATCTGGAAGTCGCGATAGGCCCACTGGCTTCGCGTCGAACATGTAATGCGAGGATTGCTGGTTCCAAATCTGACAAGGAATGCTTTGTTCTCGGGAAAGGAACTCAGCTATCATTTCTTCGTCATGATATACACAATATTGTTAAAAACTGAATTTTTTAAAAACAAAAACAACTAAAAATACAACTACCCATCAAGTCATTGCAGTCGTTAACGGCTGAGCTATTATAAAAAAAAAAAAAAAAAAAAAAAACGCTTGGTAGTTATATATGGTCTGGTAATACAAAAAAGAAACAAACATTCTTTCAACAGACTGAATATAGCATTAAATTTCGGTAGTAGATTTGTGTTTGTAATAATTCATAGAGTGCTTTCTTATCAGAATACTTACTACCCTGTATACGTGACTAGGGTATTTATAAGTGTACGGATACTGCGGGTTCTACACAGGTAAAATCCCGGTAATATTCTCTTCCATATTATAGCGAATTCACACGAGACGCGAGTATTTTGTTCCATGTCAAAGATAAACAACAAAGAAAACCATGAGAGCAAGATAACTACCATCTCCGGCACATATAAACGTCTACATATGTATTAAACATGTATTCGTCACATATGTCTGTGTGTGTGTGTGTGTGTGTGTGTGTGTGTGTGTGTGTGTGTGTGTGTGTGAGAGAGAGAGAGAGAGAGAGAGAGATTTGAATTTTTAACGTAGCTTTACATCACCTGTGTAAGATGTGCATCAGATATATTTTATACATATACATGTACACTTGCTAAACATTTAATTCAACGTGCAGCCTCTCATTTGAACAAACCTGTTTTTGTTTCCATGTATGAATCCAATAATGTTGCTTAACATATCTAATGCCTCACATTTTAAACACACACACACACACACACACACACAATATATATATATATATATATATATATATATATATATATATATATATATATATATATATATATATATAAAGTATTTTTATGGAAAAATATCTTTCACTTGTATTTTCATATGTAAATCCAAACATGTTTTTATTAACATGGGCAGCTTTGCCAAAAGACATTCATCAAATTAATTATAATATGACTGTGTCCTACACAATATCATTAGTGAATACTAGAGTTATTTCAAAAGTTCTGAATATTAGTGCTTTGTACAACAAATTATTTTTACGTCAGTGCATCCTCCCAAAGTACTCCTCATGTACCTCGCTACAGTTTTTCAATCTGATTATCCAAATATGACATGCCAGTTTGTATTCACACTCTGGTATGTTGTTCAAGTGTTACGACTCTAGATCTTAAACTAAGTAACAGAAAGAAGTGAAACCAACAATTTAAGTAAAATTCAACAAACAATTTATTCCCCTTAAAAACAAATTGAAAGTTGAAAAGACACTTATGGTGTGAATTAAATCCCAAATAATCCTAAATATCCTATAACAAGTCCAAAAATATATGTTTCGAATAAATTCCAATATATATATAAACAAAACGTATAAAAAAATATTCAGAGCTTTCCAAATACCAATCGTACGTTTTCTTTTAAAATGCATACATAAATTTAGAGATTATTGAGGTACGAGGATGATTTTCTTTCCTCTGTCCAAGTCAGACTGGGATCCAGATCTCTCTGACTGGTGGGACCCAGTATTAAAAGGAATGGTTAGCAACATGAGCATGCTTCAAATAAAAATATAAATACAAGAAAACGGGAGGGTGCCCTGTATGGTCTAAAGCGTTCACCTTTACCGATTACTGCCATCTCACATCTGACCGCGTGGATTCGAGTCTCTGTATCGGCCAACGTGGGTATGTGAGAAGGCTTGCCACTAGCTTCCCTTGGATCGGTAGTTTTTACCGGGGTTTCCTCGGGTTCTTCCTCCACCAGTTGTTCTGGCCGCCATGTATAGCCATAGTACAGACAATAAGAATGCAACAAAACAACAACAACAAAAATCCTGACATGCGGCTCAAGCACCAAAAGTCCTTTGGTGAACCATCACTTCAAGGTGTTGGATCCAATGAGGCCAAGTCATTGAAGAGCTGTAATATAACAATGTTTCTGAATGTAAACAAGAAGAAAGAAAACAAAAATGACACTATTAACATTTCGTCCTCATAAGGTAGAAACCAATACACATACAACCATAAACTGTTACGGTAGAATGCAACTTTGTATTCTTGAAGGCTGGTTGAATTCTGATTCGCTATCTAGACACCATATTACGAGTCAGAGAAAACAATTCTAAGCGACTAGACTAATCTGTAGACCCTCTTGACAACAATTTTTTAATTTTTGAGTATTTCCTCCGAGGCTAATATTTAAACTTGTTCTGGTTTTAGAGATCAGTCATAAATGCGACCTGAATAAATTCAGTAAAATTTAGACAGTATCTTTGGACTTAGTACGGTAATTCATGGGAGGTAACTATAATCCCCCTTTTATACTCTCAGTTTCTAAAGTTAGGACTGCAATTGCTAATATCCAATTCTTTATAACATTTGACTGATGTTAGACCTTTATTTTAGTAGTTTCCTTATCTCTTACTGCCCGTATAAAGAAATCACTTATATCTTTATCTGCATTCGTAAAAGATTTGCACATCTGGTGGTATACTGACAGTATACGCATACGGTAAGAAAATTAAGAGAAATTAAAACCAAGAATAAATCTGAGACAAAATCTGATACCTGCGTGTCGCTATTGTACATATGACGGGTGGGGTAAATTTTGAGATACTTTTATTGAATGCGATACAGAATGTGCTACTCAAACGTGAGTGTCATCCTAGTACAGTGCAGTGGAATCATCGATCGAGAGAGAGAGAGAGAGAGAGTCTTGATATGATTGTGTTGTAAAGGCAATCAGAATACCAAAGTTGCAATACTATTACATCGCTCATTGAATATTATCAGTTGTAAGAATTACGTATTTGTACTTCATGCTTTTATCAAATGTGTATCGAATATTTTGAGCAAATATAATTTTCAAGGCAAGGTACCATATGGCAGTGATAGGTAACTTTTCTTATCCACCACCATAATAACATCATATCGGCAAATTTAATAAATAATACCATTAATGTACGGATGCCCTTGGACACACTTCTGAATTCCTATTTCTTATTCGCAAATCATACTTTAGACTTAATGCTTCGGATTTCTATATCAGACTTGTACAAAAGCTCTGGGTAGTCATAAGGTTTTATACTTTGGACTTAAGGTTGCAGACTTGTACGGGGAGACTTCAGCCTTTACTACTTAATCCTTAAGTCCGAAGTGTGAAGTCGAAGTATGAAAAACCAAGGTTGAAAGTCGAAGCATGAAATACCAAGTCTGAAATCAAGTGTGATGGCTTGAGTACCTCCAGTACTTTCGTCGACATCTTAAATCGATACTCCGAAGTCCGAAATAGGAAGTCGGATGTCTTAAGTTCCTCCAGAACTTTCGTTCACGTCTGAATTATGAAGTTTGAAATATAAAATATAGCATGAAAAGTTCCTCTAAGGCTTCTCATCTCTAGTGTAACTTCAACCGAATCCTGCACATTTATAGAATGTCAATAGGTGCTAAATATTCATTGCGTTAATCGAATGTCATTAGGCGATAAATATTCGCTGCGTTAATCTAATGTCATCAGGCCCTAAATATTAGTTTTCATTGTATCCAGGCCGTGAATTACACGATTTTCTGAGAGAAATAATGTCGATATTTCACTGGAGAGAAAAAGTATTATTTTTCATTGGCCGTCAATAGACACGGATAACATTATAAGCATGAAATTCTAAGTTATTCATAGGCTCTTACGTGGTCGAACGGTAAATATGGCCGCCTCCGCTTAAATACAGCTCGAGTTCAAACCTAACAAGGGGCTGATAACAAGGCACTGCGCACCCCCTCCCACCCCATTTCACTTCTGAATATGGTCGGGCCTACATCCGTAAAACTTAATAGCTGACCACTACATGTTACCCCCCCCCCCCACAAAATAAAAAAAATAATTCTGCTGGCACTCTTGTTACTGCGCTCTTTTGCTTGACATGGGAAGGAAATTTAGGCAGAAGACTACTAAATACCCTTTTCCATCTAACTCATACCGTGTATGTTTATAACTCTACAACTATCATCCCTCCAATATAACCGGCAATAGAGTTGACAGACATAAAAAAAAAAATCAGCATTTCAAAGCCAATTGGCCATACAAATTAAAAGTAAAACAGTCGCAGCTATTTGCAAGCACTTCACCGTCGCGTGCACATTGCACTTTTATGGTTTCAGGTTGTAAACTGGAGCAGATTTTAAAACCACAAAAGCACGCAGGCGCCATCGCACCATTTACTTGTACATATACACCTGGATCATTTCAGTATTAAGCTACCTTTTATTTACTTTAGTTTCATTACATATCTTTTTCTCCCCCATCCATACTGAAATCTAAGGGAACATTCATTTTTGTGCAACCTTCATGTATGGGGGGGTGGGGGTAGTTCTGTGTATATATGTAAACTACACATTAAAATATTCTTTGTTTATCTTTTGATAGTCATGATTGTTTTGAGAGAGAGAGAGAGAGAGAGAGAGAGAGAGAGAGAGAGCAGCCAGATAAGACTGGAAGCGCAGTGCCTTCATTGCAGTGTGGAACATTTGTCATGGATCGTGTCATGGAAAAAATTCTAAATATTTTACTAAAAGCAAATTATGCAAAATGCATTCAGTTTCAAGGTATCGAAATGAAACTGCCATGAGAATTGCTTATGCAATTTGTTTTTCTTTTTTTTTTTAATTATCGCTCATTTCAAGTAAGATTTTATGAGACTGATAAACAGATTTATCTATTGATGTAAACTTCGCAGAGAGGTTATTTAAAGAAGAATCACAAGGTAATTGAGTTTTAATCTATTTTCTGTTGGCATACAAGTTAAATAGTCACGTATATTCAAGTAATTTAAACAGGAAGAAGCTGCATACTTGTCAATAAACAATGTTATCGTAAACTTTTATTTGTGTTTAGAGGATGGATCAGTGCATGTTCTTTGTTGTTTTTCCCTCGCTCTTTTTAAGAGAAAATTGCGCGACACAACGATGCTGATGTTGTCGGTCGGTCGTCGGTGACGTCATCTCAGTTTTAACGTTTGTTATTCAAGCCCAAAATTCTAAAACTGCCCTTAGGAATTTCATGACACATTCTATACTTCCTCTTTCGGGGGTGGTCCAACCTGCAGCACTTAATGTTTAGGGAGTTGGCAAACTTGTTACACTTAATGTTTAGGGAGTTGGCAAACTTGTTACACTTAATGTTTAGGGAGTTGGCAAACTTGTTACACTTAATGTTTAGGGAGTGGGCAGACTTGTTACACTTAATGTTTATGAGGTGGGTTAACTTGCTATACTTCCTCTTTAGGGAGTGGTCAAACCGGCTACACTTAATGTTTAGGGAGTGGGCAAACTTGTTACACTTAATGTTTAGGGACTGGGCAAACTTGCTATACTTCCTCTGTAGGGGGTGGTCAACTTGCTACACTTAATGTTTAAGGAGTGGGCAAACTTGATACACTTAATGTTTAGGGGGTGGTCAAACCTGCTACACTTAATGTTTAGGGTGTGGGCAAACTTGTGACACTTAATGTTTAGGGAGATGGCAAACTTACTATACTTCACGCTTAGGGAGTTGGCAAATTTGCTACGCCTCATACTTAGAGAGTGGGAAAACATGCTATTCTTCATGCTGAGGGAGTAGGCAAACATACTATATTTAATGTTAATGGAGAAGGGCAAACTTGCTATCTATAATGTTTAGGGAGTGGCAAACATGATGCACTTCATACTTAGGGAGTGGGCGAACATCCTATACTTAATGTTTAGTGAATGGGCAAACTTGCCATACTTCACGCTTAGGGAGTGGGCAAATTTGCTCTACCTCATAACTAGGGAGTGCGCAAACTTGCCATACTTCATTGTTAGGGAGGTGGAAAACTTGCCATACTTCACGCTTAGGGAGTGGGAAAACTTGATATACTTCACACTTAGAGAGTGGGCAAACGTGCTATACTTATGTTTGGGAGTGAGAAAACTTGCTATACTTCATGTTTAGAGAATGGGCAAACTTGCTGTACTTGATGTTTAGGCAGTGGGCAAACTCAGGGATCACCCGAATCCCTACATATTTTGATATAATTCAATGCTCTGAAGTACGTTTTCTTAACTTTAAATATATA
>JAECUM010068110.1:0-21061 GCA_016617855.1 Megalonaias nervosa
TTTACTCATTTAAGATCTTCGATGTTAGCGTACGTTTCGATAAACCTACTATCGATGATAAATAAATTTCCCCGTTACGCCGTCAGAGTCGCTACGGATTCATTTTATGTACATAAAAATATAAAGATTTATTAAAACTCGGTAATGGTGAATGGGGAACATGGAGAATAAAACAAGAAAATATATTTAGTTATTCTGAATCTGCCGATGTTGAAATTGTGGAGACATATTACAGAAATAATAATCAAACATCAAAGTCATCTGCACCATCTGTGTACGATCCTGTGGCTAGACATAAGACTGTTTGTCTTAATGGGTGTGGTGGTTCAGGTAAAACAACTCGTGCGATTAATTTATTTATAAATAATAGTTTAGATATAATTGTTTTAACACCTACACATAAACTTGCTAGAGAAATAAAACAACGAGGAGTAAAATCGTGTACATATCATAGTTTCTTTAGATGGTGCGGAGACACGTGGACTCCATCGCGGATGGGTGAAAAATATATACCTAAATATATTATATGGGACGAGATATGCACGGTGTCGTTAGAAACACTAAAAACATTTCTTGATTGGTTGTTATTGAAGAATGCTGCTGTAATAATGTGCGGCGATCATGGTCAACCACCACCTTTTGTTGGAGAGTCTCCACATGAATGGCTGAAGAATAACGTAAATTATTATGAAGAAATAAATGATGACCATAGAGCTATTGATGAACCGCTGAAGGAATTTAAAAAATTAATCAGACTTCAGCCAGACAGAGTACAATGTGAGATAATGCGAGAAGTAATTCCAGAGACTTCTATGAATGAATTTTGGACTTTATGGAATCCCGCTGATTTAATAGTCGCGAGTAGAAAGATAGTTCGTGATGAACTACAGAATAAATTATTTACGTTACATAAAGAAAAGTTTTCAGATCTACCTGTACCTTTGTGTTATCGCCCCTCAGATACTCGACGACAGAATATTGATGTTGAAATACCAGGTGCCTTGGTTCCACCAAGGGTACAGAATCTTGTCTTGAATGATATTATTTTAGTCGATATTAATGTCGTTGAGAATGCGCTGAGTATGAATAAATCGCCGTGGACGTTAGGATACGCTATAACGATTCACTCGTCACAAGGATTAACTATAATTGATACTAAAATCTGGATTGTAGATGATAGGATCGAGTGGTCAAATTTAGTCTATCTCGCCGTATCTCGAGTCAGGAGAATATCTCAACTACATAGGGTTATTATGAATTTTATAGAAAATAATGATCAAATTGTTAATAATGACGTAATAAGAAAAAAACTATCTGGTTATAAGCCGTGTGACAAAAAAAATAATCGTGATTTTGATATTGATATTGAATTTATTATAAAACTAAAACAACTACAGAATAATAATTGCGCAAGTTGCAACTGTAATATGTCATGGCAGTATTCGAATCCAAGACAATTTACCGTAGACAGAATTAATAGTGATCTCGGTCACACATGTGAAAATGTAATGCTGACCTGTCTTGAGTGTAATCGACGTCGAGGCTCTGGATGTTTACAAAATTGAGCTTGGTGGTAATTGTGTATCCTCAGGAATTACTTGTAATTGTTCACGTACAAATCCACGCTGAGGGGCTGTAGAATCTAGTCTGTATATTGGAGGTCTACCAGTGGATCTAACCACGCTAGAAATTTTATGTGTAGTCACGCTCCAGATAGGATCGGTTGCTCTTTTTTTACCACCTTCAAGTTCGCCGGGTTCATATAAATATCTAACTGTAACATTACCTAATACTGGTTGAGAGAAAGATTCATGTCGTCCGTAGCCATTGGGTATATATTTTTTTTTGATCGCATTAGAAGGTTTCATGGAAGTTGCACGAGTAATTTCATTATTCAACGCAGCTATCACACTCGGTAATCTTGCAACCCATTCACGAGATCTATCTTTGAAGTCAGTAGATATTTCCTTTGCGTATTGATATCCGAATAACTGCTCGGCAAGTGTTCTATTAAATCGTTCAACGATTGCCTGATCACGATGAATTTCAGTATATCCTCGTCTGATTTTAACATTATGTTTCTTCATCAACGATGATACTACTCCAAGAAATTCTTTACCGGGATCAACCTGTAGTAGTTTTGGCCATCGTAGACCGCCACGTTGATAAATTCGTTCGAACGCAGATGCAACTTCGGATGCTGTTTTTGTTGATAACGGCTCCGCTTCTTTATATCTACTAGCAATATCAACGATAGTTAACGCGTATTTGCACGTGCGTGATTTTCGTCCACGTGTTTTACTGGTATCGTGTGGTAAAAACAGTATATCCGCTTGATGAACTTCATTAGGGACACTAACATCAAAATGCGCGTAATGAATTCTTTTAGGTGGACTTAGGAAGATTTGCCATATTGCCTGTCGTGCTAACCATGATGCAGCGACATTACGTGAAACTTTTGCTGCTTCGGCGAGTTTACTAATCGCTGCTTTACCTCTCCAAAATCCTCTCGGGGAATAATAAACAGATTCCATTATGATAGTTATATAATTAATTACCAGCCCCTATCACCAGTTTACCTTTCATAGCAGTTTTTACTAGAAAACTAGCTAATTTTTCTCTGAGAGATTTATTAGGTATAGAATTTAACGCGTGAATCAATTTTACATCTGCGAGATGTCGGTGTTGCAAATCTTTACTTTTATAAGCAACATCATGAACGTGACATGCTTGATCAATCTTATTTACTGGATACTCTCCGGGTCTTGGTTGATCTTGATCATCGAGTCTGATATCAAGACAAGTTCCAGGACCACAATAATTATATCCGGGTAAATGTTTCTCACCGGGATATTTAGCCCATGGAGTTCCTGGTAATTTTCCTAATAAAGCGGCTATATCACCCCCACCTGTCTTTGTTGCAATAAATTTATATTTCTTGGTACCACATTTCACACACTTGCCTGTAAGTGCACGTCTTTTATTTCTTGTTGTTATTGTCGTTAATTCAGTAGTAGGTGTAGGTGCTCTGCATCGAACGCAATATGGACTCATATTATTAATTATATGGATATAATTGACTTTTCTGCGACACGAAAACAAGAGCCAGTAAAGCACCATCCAGCGTTACCAAATTCTATCAGAATGATTATAATAGGCCCATCTGGAAGTGGAAAGACGCAATTACTGCTTAATCTAATAATGCGATGGCTGAGGTGGGATAAATTGTATTTAGTTGCGCCATCTGTAGATGATCAGCGATGTTACGAAGTACTTAAAGATTTTAATGAAAACGCAAAATCGTTACATGAAGACAATATCATAGACTTTATTACTGATATTGATGAAGCACCATCCGTAGATGATCTCAGGGCCACTGGCCCTCATGGATTCATTAATAATTTAGTAGTGTATGATGATGTTATGCTGGACAAACAATCAAATCCAGCTAGAATATTTTCACAAGGTAGACATAAAAATACAGACGTGATTTATGTTACACAGAGATATACACAAATTCCAAAAGTAATCAGAGACAACTGTAACATTTTAGTTGTGTTCAACGGAGTAGATAATCATACGCTGCAGAATATTTATTATACTTGGTGTTCAGGCGACATGGACATGAACAAATTTAAAAATTTCTTTTCAAAAGCACAAGCTGCTCCATTTGGTTTTGTAACGATAAATTTACACGATCCTAGGTCAAGATATCGCAACGGACTTGATATAATTTTTGGATAAAAATCATAGCAGCAGTAGAGCTAATTTAGCTGAGTGTGGTTCTCCAGTACTCATTATTGATAATATCTATACTGGCTGTTTAATTTATAGCAGCAGTAGAGCTGTTGAAGGACATACGTATGTGACCAGATTGTGAAAAAATCCGGTCAATTAAAGAAGTTTTCATTATTAAGACAAAAATGTTTTTTTTTCTTCAGGGAACCCTTAATTTTCAAAAATAAGGTCTCTACAAAGTTGTAGGGTCCAGCTCTACTGCTGCTAAAATTCATAAAAAATAGAACACACATGTGAGATGAAGGTGGATATATCTATAAGAAATAAAAACACAAGAATATCATACATTTGTCCTGATTAGTCAATGGAAGCACACAGAAAAAGGTTTATGCACCCCACCAAATTTGCAGATGGATAATTCGTACAAATTAATGCATTTTTCATATCATAATTTTTGATATGGTGATGTCATAGTGCAAGCACATGCCCATTCCCTATGTGATATTTTTGAAAAAACACTGTGTCCTCAACAGCTTGATGCAATTCAAAATAGTTGTCATCCATGCCATTTTTGAGATATTCTACTTGAACCAAATGGGTGATCTGCTATGGGTGGCTAGCTTGGCTTCCTAGCCAACTATTGGTTTTTCACTGTTTACATACTATGAAGAACCTATGGGAGGTGTACATGCTTCATAACAATTTTTCAAAAAACAAAAGTGGATATACGCAATTCCCAAATATATCCATTATTTTAATTATTAAACAGAAAGAGCTGAAAAATTCACACAGTAGCTTTTAAGTTAAGAAATGTATCCCTCCTACCCAAGCAGGATGTTCGTGAGTGTGATACATATTTAATTCTTGTACAACTGATAGCTTTTACACTATCATTATTACCCCTGCCCCCTCTTGTATAGTGTTAATTTCTTATATTCAAAGGCTATTTTAAATGCTTCCTCTGACCAGGTGGATCAAGCAAACAACAATGGCCCTTATATAAGACTAAAGTTCACTGTTATTATAACAAGTCTGTATGCTTCTCATTACCACTGAACCATCTCAATTTATACATCATAAATAAACCAAACTGGCCATTCATTTAAAGCCAAAGTTTGGCTTCTGATCTCTGCATCTGCCATTCTAACTGTCCAAAGTAGTCACCAAACAAACCAATCCATTTTCAAGCCCAATTTAAACTGCAAGTAAACCAAATTATAGACTTAGTTTCTGTATGAATGTATATACACAAGCTATGCTTATTACTCTCATGCACTCTACCTTAAAAATTGGGAGTGGGGGTATCAAAAACATGAAACTTATAATTCTGTGAGACTTTATGAAATTTGTATACAAGTATGATGTGTGGAAAAAATGGTTTAGTTCCAAAGCATTGGGCAATTTTGAATAAAATGCCATCCTAAATAGTCCAAAATTCTAAACGTGTCTTTGCTACAATGTATTGCAATCCCCAATGGTCCAGAAGTTATCTTGTGGAGAAATGGCTAAGTGATATCATGACACTTCATCCATCGTTCTTCCCACTTAAACCTAAAATTACATTTCTCACATGCCAAATTCATCAAGTTTCATAGTTTATAAACCCTGCAATATTAATGCCTGGTACTTTTAATTACATAGTGCAAGACAATTAGCAAAATTCTTTGACCAGTCTCAAAATGTAGTGAATACAAGTATTTTAGTTATTTCAAAGTATCGTATTTACTCGCTTATAAGTCAATTCATTAACACAACTTTAAAATGGGCATTCATGATACCTAAGACTCAAATAAAGTCTCTGCCTGTAAAAAAAGACAGTTCTGCTGACCAGCTACTGAGGAAATTATGATGTTCTTGCAGCTACAAGTACCATGTGTGATATCCATGGCCTTGAGGTCTACAAGAAAAAGATAGAGAACTTCAAGAAAAAAGCAGCTGACACTAGAAGAATATTGGTGATGTTTGTAGTAATTTTTTTTTAAGCATACAATTTGATTGTGGCTTTTTGATTCCATATACCTGACATTCCAGTGCCATGTATGAATGGGACTACACATATTTTATTGTGACAAATATGGGAAATAATTTTGTCAACTTTTTTAAGATACATATATTAGGAATGTGCAAGAAACGCAGTAAACAAGGAACTTCTTCCGTTTCCCTAGGAAATGTGTACAAATCATTCCATACCCTGCTGAAGTTTTGGGTACAAGCCAAATTGTATACATGCCCAACTTGACTCATCTTACTTGAAATGCCATGACATGCTGATTTTCAGCAAGTGTTATATTGGTGATATATATATATATATATATATATATATATATATATATATATATATATATATATATATATATATATATATATATATATATATTATGTATGCTGTATCAATGATATACGAGATGAATACATTTTTCATTAAAACAAGTGGTATATCATCGATACAGCGTACATACTGAACATATATTTTATTTATATCACATACAAATACATATATTTGCCCTTTGAACAGAGTTAAGATTTACTAGAGGCAGCTGTGTATTGACTGAGTGAACGAATGAACTCACATCCTCGAGTGTGTCCGCTACAAAATGTAGTTCTATGCATTTTGTGGCTATGCACAATCACTTTTGCATATTGATAAGTTGATTGTTTTCTTTTTTAGTTTCTATTTTTCTTCACATTTTGATTAAATCAATATAATACACACTTACGATTTAAACATGAAAGATGGTTTTAATAATAAAAGCAGAGCAATCACAAACACTAGGTTAGCTACGCCATTCACATGAATGCTAAGCCATTCACCTACCGGCTCATGGAAATTAATGTGGAATAGAAACTAAGCAAAATGACGAACCAACAAGAGGTAATTAAAATATTTTAGTATATTTAAAGTTGATCTAAGTGAGTATGCTGGTTTAGTAACAGTACCACCAACCATAAACTCTCTCTTTCTCATTGGTTGGTTTAACTTTAAAACTCTTTCTCTCTCTCTCTCTCTCTCTCTTGTCGGTTTGACTTTAGAACTCTCTCTTTCTCATTCTCCGTCTCATCCTTTGGTCAGTTTGACTTAACTTTTACCATCATTCATAAGTCCAGAGATATCATGGGATGACACAAACGAAAATCCTCTATGATCATCATTTCATAGATTTTAGCCCATATCTTGCTATGATGGTCCAGAGAGAGAGAGAGAGGCCTTTGGACATTTTCATATTTAATTGATAATAATAAATTTTTAGAACATTATAGTATGTTTAAGAAACAACAACAAAACATTAAATACATCACAGTATGTGTAAAACATAACCGAAGAATTAACTGCATAATGTCGACATGGTTTGCAACTTTGTATCATTGATAAACACTGTAGATAAATCCCAAGGAAAGTGCACAAATATTGTTATGACAAACCATTTTCTTGTAGGTTACTTGGTGTAAATTCTATTTCAAGGTTTTAATCCAGCCCAAATTCCTTTTCTCTCTCACTCCACATTTCTGTGTAGTTTGTCCGTTATGCGAGAGAGGGGAGAGACAAAGAGAAAGCAGAAAGGATTGTGATGAAAATGTGTACCATATTAAATTCATTTAGAAAACGAGGATTATTAACACCTTTTATTGTTATTTTCATATGTCACTAATGATTAATATGTGGAAATTCATCATTGATCTAGAATCAACTGCAGACGGTTGCTAGAATGTTTATATATGCATATTATTGCGCCATGGGTGGATCACAATTTGATATACCAATAGTATTGTTATATCAAATTGCTTTATACCAATACTTAAATGCCATGTTATTTTTAATATATATATATATATATATATATATATATATTAAATTCCTTTCATTTGACTCCTTATCATTCCAAATGTAATGTTAAATTCCCACATGACCCTACAGCGCCACCATGCCTACTGCTTACTACTTGCCATCTGTATTAATTATCAGGAGAATGGTTTACCTGAATTCATTTATTGATATGAGCAGCTATTACTTACAAATGCGTGTGTTTTATGGCACCATCCAATCCACAAGCTCTCATGTACTGGAAATGAGACTTGAATTTTCTCAACTTATTTAGTAAAGTTTCTGTACAGTATATAAACAGGAAATTATGACCTGGGGACTTGCAATTTCTACAAAGTGTACCATTAGTGCTGCAAAATGTACTACTGGAGACCTATTTATAGCCAGAAACATTAATCTGTATTTTATAACTCAGACAATGAAGAACATCTGACTATCTTGTCAATACATTCAAATTACCAATTACTTTTACTATTCATTATATGATGAACTCATCTTCTGTAAAACTTACTTTACTTTAAAAGGTCACTTTAAAGATTGGTAAGCTTTCAGAAACTTTTAACATCACCTCAGCATCATAATGAATACACAGTGCCAATTAAATGTAAGTTCTAAAGTACTGGCAAAAGCATAATGAATACCTATCATTAATAACCAAAGCACTCTACAGGTATATCAATTTCTAACGAATAAGCAATTCACACTTACTATTGGTAGAAATGATAAACAATACATACATTCTACTGAATGAAATGATAAGCAATACACACACTGGCTGAAAGTATAAGCAATGCACACATACAGCACTTGTTATTAGATTTTTTAAAAAATGAAGAAATATTTGAATAAGACAAAGGAATCTGGGGCATATCATATGATTTCTTCTCCATTGGTTCATGTTGGATGTTTCCAAGTAAATATGAGAACAAACAACTGTATTCAGAAAAGTCAATTTATTAGTTTTTTAACACTTCAAATATACAGTATACAGTAATACAAAATAGATACAGCTGGACAATGTACAAAACTATATGCATCATTATTAGCCTTTACTAAAACACTGACCATCTTTTTAGGTTGAATTAATTGGGTTCTGTTTAAACACCCATTCATGTATGGGGGGAGAGAAGATGGGGAGAGGGGTTTAGTTCTTACATTTTTATGAACAGTTATGACACACCATCTCAAGAATGCTTTTCAAATCTTAAATTAATACTTAAAGAACTTTTAAAACAAGGTAAAAGCTATTATTTGCAAGGCCTGTGAATCTGGGAACAGAATAGTATAGCCATGTCTAATTGGGATACTGGAAAGCTATACTGTATCAAGCTGGACTTGTTCTCTGGGCTTTACTTAGTCCAATAAATCAACAACAACAACAACAACAACAACCCCGCCACAAACCTGTGTATTGTAGGTCTGATGTCACATGTTCATAAATATCTGCAATTTTGCTGCATAGAAATCTGTCCAGAACACATCAGCATACAGTTGTTAGAAATTTACTGATATTTGGTAACGGGCATATGTTAGCCATGAAATTCAAAATGGCAACGGGATATAAGGTTGTGCTATTCTACATTTATTTACAAGTCATTAAACACAGATTTGTGCCAGAAATCATCTGGACATACCATCAAATGGATCCTTCAACCAAAGGTAGCTCAAAAGATGTGAGAAATACCTGTAAATTTCAAAAATCTACACTGATGTGTTGCAGGCAGATCAGTCTACAAACAATTCCTTGATTTTATGAATAAGTGAAATCAGGCTAAAGATGCAACATTTACAACATTTCTAAATGTGTACAATGTTTACAATAACTGACACAATGCTGTTTAACTGAAACAATGATAAGTTCATCTTTCCCCCATTTTCCTGTCAGATTTCATGAACAGCTGACTGCATTATCATGAACATCCAAAACTGACTGTTTCATTTGCTGTATGCCTTTAACCTCTTATCATGCCAGGATTCAGTAAAATAAGTCTTTGTTGAATATATCAGACAATTTAGGTAAAACATCCCTTGATGTTGTAGGTAACTGTTATATACAAAATGAGAAGGACATACTAAAAAGCACAGTGACATGCAAATGGGGTACATCTGTAGGATCCACAATTACTAAAAAACTGAATGTGGCTTACCTACTTGAATGGTTTTCTTAACATGCATATTTTCCAAGGTAAATAATGTCTTTTAAGTTTTTATCACTATTATCAGTTAATCAACATGATGTGCCATTGTATGAAACTTGCTCTACAATAATTTCTCATCAACTCTGACTTTTTCGTAGCGATGCCATATTTGATGTAAACATGATACATAATTTAAGAAAATGATTATCAGAAATATCCCACTAAATATTCCTCTAACAGCCTAACATCAAACCAACAAATTGTACATCAGTATCAACACAGCACTGTGGGCTGATTTATCAGACTATGTTTTACTCATTTCATATTTCTGGTGTTGCCATCCTGACAACACATGATCTTTCCCTAACAGAAAAACAGGCAAACAAAACCATATCAATAATAAACCTTTATATCATGGGAGGATATATATTTGAACCCAGGTGGTTTTGCTGCAAGATGGTTTTTTTCTTTTCAAAAATAATATTTGTTAGACATGTCAAGGAATTGCTGAAGACCTCCAACATAATATAGACAGGAAACATTGCAACCAATGAGCTTCAAAATGGGAGATAATTGGCCCTTGTTTCTGTCAGAATTGACAAGTTTTGAGTGTTGTAAACCAATATGCATGATATGCATTAAACAGCCAGTACCTACACTATCTGAAACCAAAATTCTATTTGCATGATTCTGTAAAACCTAAATTGCAAGCAGTGTGGACATATGTTGTCCTTTTACTAATGATTGTAAAAACCCATTTTCCAGAAAAAGATGGCAACAAATGTTTCAGTTTCACTTTGAAGAAATAGAGTAAAGATGTCACTTCATACTCTGGCGGTTGTGCTGTTCATGGAAGTTCAGATCAGGTCCAATGGAAACAATTCTGTATGGGTTGATCATCTCATGGCTTACCTAAGAAGATGGAAAAGACAACAACGGAGAGACATTAAGTCTGATTTGCAATTTGTTTTTAGTGTCTATACAATACAGAAAAATAAATAAACTTTTATAGTAACTTAAAAATGTAAATTTTACATTGCTAACTACAGATCAGTCTCTCCATCAGCTAACATACTGTTGATTATCATAGATTTTAATAAATTCATTATAAAAATATTTTATGGTTCAGTCTTACAGCTTTCAGAAAAATATGTCATAGCTGGCTTAGTTAATTCTAACAACTGAAACAACCCCAAATCTATTCAATAATTTCATAAACTTGGTCCAATACAATAACATGCACTTGTTTAGTGTTTTTAATATATATATATATATATATATATATATATATATATATATATATATATATATATAGCATCCATATCCTTGCATATCATCGATTCAGTAATCAAACCCTCACCATATAGTGCTTTCTAATATGTTCCATGTTGACTGTATCACTGACCCCAGGAGTCTGGTATATATCCCTCACATAGCCCCACACGTTAGGGTATTCTTTGATCATCTTCTTGTTGCACTGAAGTTTGGAACATACAGCTGTTAGCATTTTTATTTGGCTATAAAAATTATGGAGAATATCCAAAGTTGGAGCCTGGGGGGAGGGGGAGTCTCCTTTAGGGAAATAAAAGGGGGAATCTTCATGATACATAATTAAATCTACCTTCCTTCAGTGTCTATTACAACTATTTTCATCAGAAGGATTTTGTGAGACAATTACCAACACTTCAAGAAAGTGACACAAGTATATTATGAATTACAGAAAGTAAATTCAAAATAAATAAATATTCGGTTTTAGAATAAAGTATGTGGAGTTGCAGTAACAGTAAGTGTATATTATATGTTACATTATGTAACACTTCCATGAGGTATTTCCAGTGTGAATTTGTACAATTTACAACTACATGTATTTTTCTCAGCTTTTAAATAAACATTCACTTTTCTATCAATAATAATTATTAATTTATGCTGATGGGTTAGCATCTCTATATAGAAAATTTAAATTGTTATACATGATGGGTAGCCATTTTTTCATGCATAACAGAACATTATTTTTGCCTGATTGAAGTCGGCACATCTATCTATCAGTAATAAATACCTTAAAATGACCATGATACACTTTGTCAAATCTGACCAGTGTCATGAAAAGACGTATATCGGCTTCAGTCATCTGATTTCCAACAAGGTAACGCTTCTTTGATAGTATTTCTTCGACCTGAAAAAAAAAATTAATAATTGTTGTATTCTTCATCGCTTTATCACAATATGCTTCTGCACATGAAAATTTCACCAATGAGAACTCCATTTGTTGACGGATGTGTGTGTGTGTGTGTGTGTGTGTAAAATGTATTATGAAATATTATTTGAAAATAGGAAATACAAAACAGAATTCTAGATGGTTGTGTATATATATATATATATATATATATATATATATATATATATATATATATATATATATATACCATGCCCCACTGAATATGTAGAAAGTAAATTATGTTTCTCCAAAAGTACTTACCTATTCACGTTACATTAGGAATATTAGCCTGCTACCTTGCGAATCCATCATTACTAAAACATGAAACTTTCTCTTTCCCTGTCTATATCAATAGACAAGAGGCAATAACTCTTGCCCATAACTCCCCTTGATACCACCAGGTGTTGCCAGTTTTTAGCTGAGCGAGATACTGAAGAGTTTGCTCGCATGGCTGGGTGGTTGGGAGGGTGTTTAAGTAACATGATTGGGTAAGTATTCTTGGAGAAACATAATTTACTTAAAAGTTTGCTTTCTTCTTCGAATACATTACCCAATCACCTTACATTAAGAGAATAATTAATAGGAGTAGGGAATCTGTGCATCTGACCTCTACCTCGGGTATCCTTCTAGGGAAGAATGGCTGAATTCCCCCATGCGAACGATAACTTGTTCTCGAAACGCCATAAGCAACATAGCCTAGGGTCATTTAACCTGTGACCCTAACATACTGTTAAGATGAATATTGAAATCTTCTTACCTACAAAAGTTTCACTGGTGAATCTAGCGAAACTAACAGGCTGTGTTGATTGATCCAGTTGGGTCTGGGGGCCGTCTGTGCTGCTGCCACTGAACCCACCAGATTCTAGGTTGCCACTGGGAAGCCAATTCTCTGAATAGGAGGCTCTAGAAGGTTGACTCAGCCAACAGCTTTTATTATATCTCGGATTGGAAAGTTGTGTTCGAACGTGAGGCTCGCAGAGATTACTTGAAACTTCTGAGCAGTAATCTGTGTGAGGAGATTTTGATCTGGTGAGACGTCAGAGTGCACCAAACGTACGACCCACTTCAGTCACGAAGAAAGGGCTTGAAGCGCGATATCCTGTGTTCCAGCTCACATTGGAAGGAAAAGGCATTTGTGCATGCCACGACATGTCTGTGTACTTCAAGTTAGTGCTTGTTAGGGCGAACATGATCTGGCATGACTGCTGTTCTCAACCTGGCTATGGAAGAGAGTGAGCAAGTGACGACTGTTTCATTACTGATAGATGGTAACCTATTTTTGGGCTACGAAGCCCAATGGTTTCATGAGAACCACCAAACTCTCCAATCTGAACTGAAGAGAATTCGAGTCGACAAAAAGGGGCGTACAGCTCTCTCACCCTGCATGTAGGAGCTAAAGCTATCAGGGTATATGATCTGTATGATAGTGACTTAAGCGAGGTATAGGCTAGAGATTTGAAGGGATTTGAATCAAGCCATGTTAAAACCCAGGATTGATTCCATTTGGAGACAAAATGAGGGATATCAGTCAACTGAGAGCAATATTGTCTAAAAGTCACCAGTCGAGGGATTGAGGCATGCAGAGGGACGATGGTGTTGGTATGGCACTAGCTCTTGAAAACATGCCACTTTCCCGCATGAGCCCTCAGAGTGGAAAGTCTTCTTACTCTAGAGATTCTCTCCACAATCAAACGCTTGAATTGTTTGTTTCACAAGGCTGTCCTGGGAAGAGCCAAGCGCGTAGAAGAAGAGGACGGTCTGAGCAGGGAAGGAGCATCCGTGACAGTGGGTGCTGGAGAAGATTTGGGTTGGTCGAAATCTTCCCGGGAATATATATCGCTCGAAAGAGTAGATTGGTGACCCAGGGCTTATCCCATCGTAGAGGGGCTATCTGTATCGTCTTGCCATTCTGACCCCATAACTTCTGGATTATTTTTAATATCGGCACCATGGGAGGGGAGGTAAAGGCCCACAAGCCCTCCCAAATGATTGAGAGTGCAAACACGGCCCAAGCTTTAGGGTCTATAATTGGAGAGACGAAGGTAGGTAGCTTGTGATTCCACGTTGTCGCAGAGGTTGATCATTGGACTCCCCTGATGTGCGTAAGTAAATCCGAGTGAAGACCAATTGATGGAGAGACCATTACATTCTCGGCCAGGATAGTGATGCTGCCAGGAATGTGTCTGATTTGTATGTTGACATGGAGATTGTTCCACCCATGTAGAAAATGCCAAAGGAGATAGGTCACCAACAGATAGGTCGGACTGAATGAGGACCGTTGTCGGCTCAGGCTCGTTATTTTCAGAAATAAAAGGTACTGATGACAGCCTTCATTTGTAGGAGGTTTACATGTAGAGGCCGTTCCGATGGCTCCCAGGTGTCGCTGACGGTAGTGAAAGTCGGCAACTGGTGGACTCCCCCATCGTACGCACTGGCAGTGGTACCTACCGTTATTTCTGCTTGGGGCTACTCCAGCCGGATTCCAATTGTCAGCCGACCTGGATTGCCCCACTGACACAGCAGTGATCGAATCTCGGGCATGATCTTTTCAAAAATGAAAGATATTGATGAAGCGTTCATTTGTAGGATGTTGTTGTGTGGAGGCTGTTCCCCTGGCTCGCATGTGTCGCTGATGGTAGTGAAAGTCAGCAATAGGTGGGGCCCCCACCGTGAGCACTGGTGGTGGTACCTACTATTATTGCCCCTTGGGGCTTTTTCAGCGGGATTCGAATGGTCAGCCCACCTGGATTACCTCACTGATGTTGGAATGATCTAATCTCGGGCGTGATCATGGCTGTTTGATTAAGGGTGCATAAAACGGGGCGCCAATGTGTTGGGAAGGTCCATATAGAGATGGCCAAGTGGGATCAAGTCGTATTTAATAAACCGAGGAGTTGCAAGAACTCTCTCACTGAAATCCAAGTCTTGTTGGAAACGGGACTCGATGAGTTCAACGATTCTGGTAACGCAAACAGAAGGGAGCCGTACCAGATTCCGATTGGTTAAGAACTCCACAACCAGATGGACGAAGTTCTTAGATGGACGGAGGTCTGACTTTCCCAGTTAACTAAAAGGCCTAGATATGAATCTGAATATGTACAGTGCATGGCCAGTTACAGCATAAATTTGCACCGGAAGAGAGAGCCAACTCGAAAGTTAGTAGTATTGTTCAAGAACTGTCTTAAAGCTTACACTACATTGTCACTCAGATGATTCCAGTCCACAGTTTTTTTTACGAAAAAAAAGTTTCTTAATTGTTCTGTTCTACATTTCTCAAATACAAGACGTATACTAATATTTGATACTAGTTTTTCTACAATGTTTATACTTTCAAAATTTGGAAAAGAGTTAGCTTTAATCTGGCATTTTTGTCTTAATGGTTTTAAAAATATATTTGGCGAGAGAGCCAGCATTGACCCCTTGACTACTTTATAGAGACGTCAAACGAATCCTACTATGCCTGTCTTAGAGTGTTGGCAGACCAATGTCAGTAAACATTTTGGTGACGAATCCTGTTTCTCTGGTTTTGTTGTCACCAGATATAGCTGTTGCTGCCTGGTGTTGAACCTTCTCAATTCTATCAACACCCTTATTGTAGTACGGATCCCAGACAACAAACCATATTCTAACATGGATCTGACTAGTGCTAGATAGGCAGTTCGTCTACATGTCTGCGGACAGTGTCTGAGGTTTCTTTTTAGAAATGCTAGTGTAGTGTTTGCTTTCTTGGTCGATCTGATAATATGCAATTCCCACTTGAAATCCTCAGACAGTGTTAGTCCAAGATATGAGTTTTCATTGACATGTTGTAGTATGTGGTTATTTAAGGTGTTGAAGTGAGATGATTTTGCTGTTTTACTGGTCATACACACGAGGTAACATTCAGTGGCATTGAAAGTCATACCCCAATCAGATGCCCATTTTTCAAGGGCTGTGAGATCATTCTAGAGAATATGATTGTCACTCTGGTTTTGAACTGTTCTGTAGACGATCGATTAGAGAAAGAAGATCGTTCCTATCTTGGAGTAGGATAGAACTTACCATGTGTTTCCGTAGCTCAGGGGCTAATGTTAAGGCCATTGGGAAGAACGGTGAATTGATAAACTGTGTCACGGTAAGCGAAACAGAGAAACTTGAGGGGGACGTGGTGGATAGGAACGTGACAGTATGTGTCTGTCAGATCAAGACCAACGGCATACTTGCCCTGTCTGACAGAGAGCCGGACTGACCTCGACTTTTCCATCTTGAATTGTGTGAGGTGACTCCAGTCGGTAGTGGGTCTCAACTTGCTGTTTGCTTTCGAAAAGGAAACAGCCTTGAGTAAAAGGCTGGGGCTTGCGGACTTTGCACTAATTTTTTTTATCATTCTCCTGATCTGATGGTGTATTCGTGAAGAGGGGAGAAGGGATTGATCATGAACAAAACCTGAAACCCTCCGAATGACCTGGATCAGCCCCCCCCCCTTTTCTGAGGGAAGAGGGAGGTCCAGTGAGCTATGATTGCTGCTAGGGATCGATGTTGATGCACGTGTGACTGAGGAGATCCCGTCTCAAGGCCACTTAACATCCCTTCACACTGACGCGGACCCAGTGGTTCCAAACGCCTGAGTGGCTTGAGCAACGAGGTGGAGGACAGTTCCTGAGCAGCCTGCCTCCGAACTTCCTCTATTATTCTTCCAAAGCAGTGGTGACCCGAACAGGGTTGTCCAGAAATGGAAGGTATGATAAGGTAGGAGCAACGTGGATCGCACACATGCGACACGTTGTATCCATAGAAGATTGGCTGAACCTGTCAAAGAAATGGCCATGGTATAGTGAGCAGCCCTGGTCATTGACCCTAGCAATCCTGGCCATCGCCTCCCAAGCGTGGCTATTGCCGGGTGTATGCAATAACATCCTGAACCAGTTCTGATGGGCATGAAGCAGATTAGATTTGTTCACCCTAAAAGCAGATGAGTGTACATACGAACAGCTACTACATTCTTGTTAAGTGCCGGGAGATCGATTCTGAATGCATCTGTCGCCGTAAGTCCGTTTCTTCCTCCTCAGTGAGATCTACCGATTTTTAGAGCAGCGTTAAGAGTGGGGTCATTCTGAAGTAGCCCCAAAAAGTAATTGTCCTTGACGGCAGCTTGAAAGCTAACTTCAGTCCGTTCCATGGTCAGATCTGAGTAAGATATGAAGGATGGTGGATTTGAAGAATTTCCGTCACACTCACTTTGTGTCGAGGCCCATCTGGGTCCACTTGCAGAACATGAGAGAGAAACATCACTAGCTCTCCCTTGTGGACAAGCAGTGAACATACAGAATTCTGGCACCGCCGCCAATGCCGACTAGTTTGCCCGGCAAATGGTCAGCCTGGAAGCTGGCAGTATAGAAGATGGTCCGGCTATCAGCGGTACCAGCTGATCCAAAGGACTGGCTGGACAGATAGATTTCTAATTGAAATCTCCGTCATAGAAAGGGCATGTCACCGACAGTACAGCTGGAAGGACAGATCTGTCACTAAGATCCCCGTAAATGACAGTTGGCTGGATCGATTCAAGGGAAAAGTCCCCTTGTTGGAATGGTTGGATGGCCAGCGATGGTGTGGTTTCAATCCACATTAGATCCAATGGATCTGGTGTGAACAGCGTGTGGTCAGTCCAGATTCTGGTAACATATAAGACGGTCCTGCCTGGTTGAACGGACAGATTTCTCAGTGAAATCTCCGGTA
This sequence comes from Megalonaias nervosa, assembly GCA_016617855.1. Taxonomy (NCBI): domain Eukaryota; kingdom Metazoa; phylum Mollusca; class Bivalvia; order Unionida; family Unionidae; genus Megalonaias; species Megalonaias nervosa. The sequence continues at coordinate 17,627 of JAECUM010068110.1, forward strand.
TAGTAATGATAAAATGCCGGCAGCATGGCTAGACAGATTGATCGATCACAAAGATTCCCATATGAACTATTTGGCTGGACCATTTCAATGAAAGGACCCGATGCTGGGACGTTCGGCTGGACTGCTGATGTTGGCTGGGCTGACAGTGTTGGCTGGATGGTTGGCAATGTCAGTGATGGCTGAATGGCCGGTAATGGTACGGCAGTATTAAGAGTTGGATTCAACGGATCTGGCATAAACCCATGTGCCTGGACTTACAGGTCCAAAGGCCATGCTCAGGCATGCTGGGGAACTTATGCCTCGTGGGCTCGTGTAAAATAGAGGAATACTCCACAATGAGTTGGTATGGCCAACAATGATTATTGATTTATTCCGTCTTTCCTTTCCTTCAATGCCGAAAGGACGATCTCTACGAATGTGCATTTCATGTGTATAGTAAACATTCCTCCTGAAACAACACAAGAGAAAACAAAGCATAGATTTGCAAATTAGTACGCTACTAACTAGCTACTAGCATAAATTGTCGAACAGTATATGGCTAATTACCTTAAACAGAAGCCCAGACTTCCACTGACTAAGTATTATAGACATTGCTTATCAAAAACAGTGTACAATATAAAGAAAACGAGAGTCGTGGTAGACTTCCATGTTCTGAAGTTGCATATAAATCATTTAAAATGTCATTCTGCTGAAGCGTCACAAAAACACAATTTAAAGCAGAAACTAGTAATGTGTCGAAATTACTAGGTCGTTAAAACACTCTTAACTAACAGAACAGTGAAAGTGTCTTATCAGAAACCTATGGCCCTATTTTAAACTTATGCACAGTGCTTAGTAAATAGTTAAACCATAATTCTATCAAAACAGCATAAAATATGAATAAACTAAGCATAATTATTTATAAAGCAGCACTTCAGAATTTCGCTAACAACAGCTCTGTAATGGACTGAGTAAGTGAATAAAGTCAAAAGTATGCTAACTCATAATGACCTTGTATAAGGTCAACGACAGCATGCTGGGATGGTGGTCTTATAAGATGAAATCCTGAAAAGTGACAAATCACTCAAAAACTGGCAGAAATTGTAAAATATGCATACAACTTGCAGTAGACTGAACACTGAATGGGCCCATAGGAACACAAAAACAGCTGGACTGTCAGAGGATGGATTGTCTGACATGTAGTCTATACAACAGCAAAGCTAAAAACTGGCAACATCTGGTGGGATCAAGGGGAGGTAATGGACAAGAATTATTGCCCTTTGTCTATTGATAGAGACAGAGGAAGATAAATTTTCGTCTTTTAGTAGGGCTGGATTCGCAAGGTAGCAGGCTAATATTCCTAATGTAATGTGATTGGGGAACGTATTCGATGAGAAAATAGTAGATTGTGCAACTGCATGCAATGATTCTATTGTTCAGGTAAAATTACAATCCCTCAAAGAGTTTTAGACGTTGGCTGTTTATGAACCAAAAATAAAATAAGATCCTGAATTCAAGTTAACTTTACTGCAGCCATCAATCAATCAAATGTTTTAAGACTTTTTGCTGCAGTATTGGTCTTTCTGCTGCATTACTGCACTGCTGGATGCTTACCGTAATAAACTGGTTACTGGAAGAACATATTGGGCTGATTATAATTATAATCTTAATTAACTGAAACAATTACAGTGTCAGCTGTAATCGTACTCGTAATCATTGATTTCCGAAGCTCTATAATTGTAATCATAATCATCCTTTATTGGCAGTGTAAATACACATGATAATCATGATTACAACCAAAAAAATTACTAATGATACTCTTAATAATTGTACGAATATTAAATGATTTCACAAACAAGAGACCATGCACATTGAATATAACAATCAGGAATGTGTAATTAGAGGAGGCCAATATACAAGCTAATTTTTCTGAAAATATACTGTGTCTTATAAATTAATGTGACTATTTTTTTAATTAAGAAATTCTTGTTCAATTAGCAACTCTTTAATCAGGTACAAATTATCAGTGAAGTAGACTTCAAATGAATTTACTCAATTTCGGCTCTGAGAAGTCCAACTACTAAGATGATTATAGAAGCCAACAACAGTAACAACTAAAACTGTTGATGTGAATGTGTGCTAAGTTGTGCTCATTTACCATGTTAATCTATATGTAAAGAGCTGTCAACAAACATTTACATAGAGTTAAATTGTTTGTTTTACAGTTATACAACGCATAATATCTGCCCAAAACAAAAAGGACAGGCAAATACAAAGCAATCACAATCATCATCATAATCATCCCCTGTAATCATAATCATGGTTTCCAAATAAAGTGTAATCGTAATGTACATCATTAGTGCGAAACAACCTCTAATCATAACTGAGCACCTGATATTGACATCATGCCTGACTGGAAGAAAGTATGGCTCAAACAAAATAACATTATTCTTGTCATAAAACCAAAGACAGATTCTCTTTAGAGAGTTACTAATTTACCCTGTCAAGAGAGTGAAATAGCTGGTGGACTGCTTCATCATAAGCTTCCTGTGATCGAGCAAAACCGCATTTGTACACCCCATTGTTTATGTCCCTGAAAATAAGATCAATAATGCTGTAAATCATTTTAAAAATTGTATACAGGAACAAGTTATAGATATGTTGTGGTGAAGAAATGAAAAAAGCAACTTCGACTTCTTGCAGTCATTTACACTTTTTCTTAGTGACTTTGGACTTTTCTTGCTTATCTTCAATATAATCTTTTTAAAATGTTTTGATAATCTAAGATTTGTGATATAAAGTTCAAGATATCACATAGAAAACAGATCAAAAGAAAAAAATCATTAAACCTCATATTGAATTTTACTGGTCAGTTTGTGTGATGTAATTAAAATACAATCATTATCATTTGATTGTGTTAATCCTGTAAAGAATTTTGATAAATTTTGTCAGAAATATTACTTTGTTTTTCTTTTTCCTTTCAACATCTATGTGTTCTACAGAAAGAATTAAACTTAAATATGTTATATTAATATTAACATCTGCAGACTTGTTGCATCATTGTCAATGTAACATGTTCAAATCAATTTGGTGCCATACAAAATACTATTATTTCATCACCCTTTGTTTGATATGTTCATATCAATTTGGCATCATACAAAAGAGTAGTTTTCCATCACTGTCAATGTCACATGTTCAAAATGACTATTCCTTGAAGTTTAAAAGGAGTCTTTTCATGAGAAATTTTGCCTATCTTCAATCTGTATTCAGTACAGAAATGCTGCTGGGTACTTACGAATAAATCCAAGAATTTATTTCATCTATCTCTTTCTGCAGATGCTTTGGATAAAAATCTATCTTTCGCTGCTCATCAGTCTTGCAAAATGCATTAAATTCTGAATTCAGCATGCGGATGATTTCTGAGGATTCATTATTGACAATAGTTTTCTTCTGTTT
>JAECUM010068112.1:0-15332 GCA_016617855.1 Megalonaias nervosa
CTCCAAAACGCTTCTATGTTAACATTTTATCAGCTCAAAATAATGACTTTCACATGATAAGGCTTTCTAGCATATTTCTGACAAAATATGTTTTGTCGGGGTAAGGGGATCTCTTAGATAGAAACGGCTCATTTACTATTACTACTAACATAACCATATTTTATGATAATCTTTTTCATACCAGCTTACTCTCATTATCAGAATATCCGTTAACATACTGTCAATAATACGAAACTCGCATATTAAATCGTCCATATCATATTTTACGCCTCGCAAATAAGATCGTATCTGATCAAGTAATTTTTTATAAGTGATACTTGCTGTTTTACAATCATTTTTTTTTTTTTTGGTCTCAAGTTGAGTCTCAATTTTCTTACACGCTGTAGAAAGAGAAACACCAACACCAGATATTATTAATAAAACGGGTTTTATGATGCGCCACTCAAAACTATACCAGAGCCAGTCATTAGCAGTGGTAAATATGATATTACTCGAAATATTCTACTGTAATACTTTTAACATTGTTTTACACACGAGAGGTTTTTATTATAAAATTTGTAATATTGCATTAGTGCGTCAACATCTTGTTTGAGAATTTCTTCTGAAATATGATTGAAATCGACGATCTGTTTTTTCATTATACAATATTTGTTTACAATTTTATATGATAGTAAAAGTTTTAGTACCAACAATCAAATCAAGAAACTCACGGAACTTATTATTGTTAGGATCAGCTATAAAATCTCTGTACTTATCATAAATATCTGACGAAGTATCATTATATCGTTTATCTGTTAGTACCTCATATTTCTTTAACCAACTGTAGGAATCAAACGTGTTTTCTTCTTCACGTTCATACAAGTGTTTTATTTACTAAATTACCGTATTTTCTTTCCGTTTCATCAATAAACCCTAGTACCAAGTTTATTTGATCCAACGCTAACTTTTTGAGAACAAGATGTTGTCTGATAATTGCGTATGCGACTATGAAATTTATTAGCATTAATTTTCGTAGTCTGTCTCGTTCAATTATGAGAAGACCAATAACATAAGCTACTTTTAACATTAATTTTTCGTATGGTTTCGTGAATATTTTCTCAATTTCATTGTAATAATTTCGTAATGACAATTGTCTAGAGAGCTGGAGCGATGGAAGTGGAACATCGTCTTCTTCACTTATGTCGTAATAAGAATCAATCTTTTCTTCCAACTTTGTTTGTTCGACTTCTTCAAAAAACTTTTCTCGCTCAACATCATCGAGATTATCAATTTCCTTGTTAAAATCTTTAATTATCTCTAGAGATTTATTAACAATAATCAGATTGAATTCTGGTTTTTTACGTATCATTGGTAAAATTGCATTTGAGTACAATTTAATAATTAACTTCGCATCCACTGTCATGCTAACGATTTTAACTAGGGTTTCTTTATCGTGGTAGTACATACCGAGATACTTAAAAATTTCTCGTTTTGAAAAACTATCGTATAGCTTTTTGTTCCTTTTTAATCTTATCATTTTAGTGTCCTCTAGTTTGACAAGACGACTATGATTCTCGTTTATTCGTCTTTCTTCCATTGTTCTTGTACCATAAGCTCGTGCTTTTAACAGATTTGATTGAATTATTCTATTAATATTTTTCTTGCTGAGCTCCAGCAACATTTTTTTTTCAACTTGTATTTGTTCTTCTAGACAATCATCAGGATGACAGTATTTGTTTATAATATCAAAGTTTCTTATTGCTTCTATTAATTGTAGTCCTCGCAAATACCTAACGCGAACAAAATGTTTATAATTTTCTACCACTTTTGGATCGTTTATCGAATCAAAATGAATTTGTCTCATACCAACGATTATGAGTTCTGATTCTGATTCGTCCACAGGTTTTGCTTCAAGACTGAAACCTTTGTTGGGGTTAAAAATATTATCATAAAATTCTTTCGCAACAGTTATAATTGGTGGTTCTGACATTTATTATATAATATTAGATTAAATTTGATCATCGAGTTTGTATATTTGAAATGCTGTCAATCCCGGAAACGGATTTGCAGCAGAGACAACGTAAATTCGAAAATAAAAGTACTTGTTAACGGTATTTTCTGTCGGAATCGTAAAGTACTGTGTTGTTGAGATATACGTGTCTGTTGTACTATACGATGTTGCCCAGTTAATATCATCGTTTGATCCTTCCAATTGCCAATCATAAATTCGCCCAATACTGGAGTTTAATCGACCGCGCAAATGAAATTGCCAAATAGCAACTAGAACGGGACATTTGATTTTGATGCAAAAGTCTTTGTTTTCTCCGTTAGTCGTCCATTCTTGTGTATCAGAGAAAGCGTAATGAGGATAATTTTCTGGATAATCTGTCGCTGCACTTACCTCAAACCCAACTCGGTTGTCAGTTGCCTTAAAAAGTGTTGGATATACCCAACATTGTTTTTAGTTCGTTTTATACCACTACTGATTACATTGTCAACATACGCTTTATTTGTTTGATCATTAGGGTTAACTGGAACATATGTCGTCGTTATTTTATTGTTTCTCATATTTATGTTGCCTGACATTGGTCCACCGGATCGTTTTAAATACGGGGAGAGTTCTTCTTTTAACTGAACATAACTAATATCATCAGTATCATCAGCTGGTGGCGAGGTTGCCGGTATTCCAGTTAGTTTTGAGTTATTGCTCATTATCAGGTTACCTGTCATTGTGTCGCCAGCTTTATTGAGGTTGTTATCGTCTAAGGAATTTAGTTGCGCATAGCTCACCGCTTGTGTGCTATCAACATTTGCTAGTGGATATCCGGTTTCCAACCCAATATTTTTTTTACTAGACATATTAATATTACCTGTAACCGTTTCACCGGTTTTATCAACCTTGTTATTATTCACATACTTCAACTGTAAATAACTTACCGCTTGGGTTTGATTAAAGTTTGCTGGCGGATATGCGGTTTCCAAATTTATAATTTTTTTCCTGACATATCTAAGTTACCGCTTAAAGTTCTTCCTGTCAATGATAGTTTATTATCGTCAACAGATTTTAGTTGTGCATAACTAACAGCTTGTGTATTAACAACATTTATTGGCAGATAATTTGTTTCTAAACCTAGTGCTCGTTGATTTGACATAAATAGATTTCCTGTCATTGTATCGCCAGTTTTGTTTCAAGAAGCCTGATAAATCAATGTTGCCATTTGTTATTGTTGTACCTATAGCCGACGAATCTCCTAATGTTGTCCCAAATCTTGTATAATAGCTCATTATTTGTTTATTGTCTGACAACTTTATATAAACTTAGTTTATAACAATGGCAAAGCTATCGTCAATATTAAATTTTGGCACAGAACGGCCAAAAAAAATGTTCCGCTGCTGTATTGAAAAGTATCTAGAGTAACGTTTTATCAAACTGTTATTGAATAATAATATGGATAAACGAGCAAAGTACAGAAAATATATAGAAGATCTAAAAAAAATTGCTCAATCTCATGCAGAGTTTAGGAAAAACGTTCAAGAAGCACGACGTGGACAAGTAGTTACCACTGATGAATCAGCTAGAGCTTTGAAACCAGTTACTAAAGCTTTACTTGGAAAACAACCTGAAACCTTACCGCTGTCGGAAGAAGAACATAAAAAATTACAGGAAAAAGGTTTACTTGGATTGATTAAAGAACAAGAAGAAGCCGCTACTGAAAAAGTTATCGCAAGATCTAAGGAAGAAAAAAAAAGAAGGTTGGCTGAGGCACTTACAGAGCATATGGCTGCTCCTGGCAGAAGACAAACTGAGATAGATCGGTTGATTCGCGATCCGTTAGCGCTTGAACGAAGATTATCGCAGACGGTGGCAGTTGGGCCAACGGGAAGAAGGTTGGATGAGATAATGAAAATGATGGAGGATATAAAAAAAACAACAACAAGAAATGGAAAGTAAAGCTGATAAAGCTTTAAGGGAGATGTATGAGAAAGATGAAGCTGAGAGAGAAGCTTTTAGAAAAGAGCATGGATTGGATGTTCAGTAGAGAGAAAAACACAATTTCGAGTATTCAAGAATAAGCGAGATTTTAAAGAAAGAATACAACGCTGATGAAAAAATTGAAAGGTTAACGGAGATGGCGGAAGAAAGTTAGAAATATATCAAAGAAGTAGTGCTAGAAAATGAAAATTACAGAGAAAGTATTAGAAAATTCCGACACAGTATTATCGCCGATCTTTACATTAAAGGCATTAATCAAATACAACAAAGAAAGTTCACTGACCACATTAATATTTTGAGTACCAAAGCAAAAGAAATAGATGAAAAACGAATACTAGCCATGCCACTTGTGGCGCATATAGATGTCCCTACTGCCAGACAAGCTGAACTAGATCGGTTAATTAATAATCCATATAAATCACAGAAAGGTTACAGCCAACTGTGACGGAGAGTCAACAAGATCCAGTTGTGGCAAGTGAAACAACATTTGCGCCAACTGTAACAGGGGACGTTAGTCAACAAGAAACTACATTTGAGCCAACTGTGACAGGGGATATTATTAGCAATCAAGCGATTTCAGTTCGTTTGATAGTCATTGAGCGAGAAAGAGAGAAAGAAATGATATTCTAAGGCGAGCGGAAGCTAAAATAAAAGGTCGGGAATACAATAATCTTTTTAAAGAATACAAAATTAACATTAATGATATTGAAAATTGGGATGAAGACAGATACTATGAACTAATTAAAAAACTAGACTCTATTATAAAAGTCGGTTTACGAGCTTATAGGAATATAAAAGAAGCTATGAGAGTCAGAGATCTTTATGAATATGAGGACACCCACAGAAATGGCGTTATTGCAGGTGTTATAAAGGACGCAGTAAAGAGATCTAAGGATAGAACTGATGAAAGAATGAGCTTTCAAAGTTGGCTTGAAAATTACGATTATTTTGTTTTAAAAAAGTTGGAACTGGAGTAAGAGTATTTACTTCAACATCCGATATGATCGGCAGATTAATGCTGTTGATATCATCGAAAGGAGCTGGAAATGTTGGTGCTGAAATTGACAATGAAGTAGTTGATATACTTGATCATCTAAGATCGAAAGAATTACTAACATCGGATGAATATGAAATTTTACACCGCGACATAATCGCGGGCAATATAATTATGTAATTTAATAAATAAAGATGTCAACAACATTATTACTCGACTCTAGCACCGCAAGCGCTGCAAATTTTTCAGTGAATTATATTCCACCAATACAACTGGATCCTGACAAAAAATATGAAATTGGATTGATTTCCTGCACGGAGTGGCATTCTATGGCTAACGTAAAAACTAATGTTAATGATGAATTTACATTTCAACCGAGATTGTCGTCGTGGATAAGATTTGCAATTCCACAAGGCGCCTATAAATATCACTGATCTAAATTAAACAATACAAGAGGTTATTGCAAAAAACAACACAGTGGACGCTAACAACTTTGAGCTAACGCCAAATTATAACACGTTACGCGCTAGAATAACATTAAAAAATAATATGATGATCGATTTTTCATCGCCATCAAGCATTGCGTCACTGCTCGGATTTTATCATCGACGGTACGGATCAAATACGGAACAAACTGTAACATATGACGGTGATCTGCCAGTAAATATAACTGACGTAAACACAACATTAATAAATTACTCTACTGCAAGTGGATCTTACTCGGCTAAAGGCAGTAAAGGACAAACAATACACAGTTTTTCGCCGGACGTTCCGCCGGGTTCACTTATGCAAATTAATCCACGGCAGGTTATTTATTATCCGCTAAATGTTGAAGATCAAATAACAGAAATAAATAAGCAATTGACGATCCGTCTGGACGACAATTTGATCTTAACAATGAAGTTGTTACTTATTACCTACACCTACGCGTTGCGTGATTTTGTACAAACTCGTTGTATAACATGAGACAGAAAAAAAAGTTTACAGAAGAAAAATAGTTGGAGGATTTTTAGGAAATATATTTACTAAAATTATTGAAAGTGCTCCTGGAATAGCGCATAAAGTTGCGCCAATTGCACTGGACATCAAAAGCCTTTGTGACCGGAGCTGTATCTGCCGCTGGAAGTGCGGTGGGACAAAAAAAAATAGCTGAAAAAATAAAAGGCAACAGGCCAGAAATAAAACAAGTTATATCAAAAATCGCACCGACGGAAGAAATTAAACGCGTAAAGATAAGCACAACAAAAAAACTTTTATCGCCAAAAGTAGAGCAAATTATACAAAAATTTATATCCAGAGTAACAGCACCAAATTTTATATAATCTAATAAATAAAAAATGTCTGTTAAAAATTACCTAGACTTAGCGGAGACCTATGACGTAGACGATGAAGTAACAGAATTTGAGTATGTTGAATATCTCGACGAAAATTCTAATGAGCCTAATAAAGTCGGCGTTAGAACATTTAATAACACGTGACGAGGATGTATTTCTTTTGCCTCATAAAGCAATGTTGGAAGTTTGTGGTCAGATTATGACAGTAGCTAATTCACCTGCTGCAATTGCAGCTGGAGCAGAAATAGCTCTCATAAACAACGATTGGAGCTTATTTAGAAGTGCCAGGTATCAGCTAGCTAATCAAACAGTGGAAAATATTTCAAGTCACCTACAAGTTGCAAGTACAATACTAAGTATTATTTCGTTTAGTGACGATTACTCTAGATCAACTGCAACTAACATGAGGTGGTTTAAGGACACTGGAGCTGGTGAAGCTGCACCAGGTGAATTTATTTCAAGAGGAGCATTAGCGTATGGGGTTGATGCAGTTGCAGATGCTGTAATTGTAAGAAATTTTCTTATCGCTAATGCTGTAAATTTTGGTATAGCCTCACCAGCTGCAGGCGCTAACGCAGACGCTACAAGAGTTTCACTTACTGCTGCTTGTAATAATCTTGGTATTACACCACCAGGTGTAGCTGCGGACGGTGTTGCAATGTTAGATTTGATGAAAAACGCAATTAGCGTAAGAAATATACGTTACAATGATGGTTACGATAGGAGAAAGGCACTTGCAGCAGAATCACGTCAAATTACAATGATGCTGCCATTGAAAATATTTGGATTTCGTCGCGATTATAATAAAGTGTTTCGTGGAGTTAAACACACACTTATATTAGATCGGGCAGAACAAAATGATTGTTTACTTCGAACTAGCGGTTTTGATGTACAATTTATTACAAACAAACTTGCTTTATGGATGCCATGAATAACACTGTCATTCACAAAAGCAGTAGAATTAAATGATATGCTTCAAGAATATGCAAAGAAAATTTATTTTCAGCACCATAAAATAAATCAGACCGCAGTTACAAATGCGTCACAACAACGTCAAGTGAACAACTACCACAACAATTATTTATTGTATTTCAGCGACAAGCGCGACGCGGTAACCAGCAACAAAATAACGCAATATTTGATAACGCCCATGTTAGGAGAATATACGCTAGGATAAACTCCAAGCAGTATCTCAAATATCAATAGAGCAATTTCGTACACTTTATCCGATATTTTATTTTGATGTTAGTAAACGCAACGAGCGAGGTGTTGATTCGAAAGCTGATATTGAAATTACCTGGGCATTAGGTATGGTTCCAGATGCGTTATACGTTTATGCGCTGGTGATTAGCGACAGATTTATAACAATTGACTCTGTCAGAGGTAAAATGACAGTCCAAGTTTAATATAACTCTCTTGATATATGACAAAATACATCAAAAAAGAAATATATTTGACTGACGGTCAAGTTAAAAAAATTAGCGGCTGCTATTGCTAAGCAAAGGCCGGTATCAGAAAAAGTTAATTCATCGACAACAGGCGGTACCTTAGCAAAATTAATGCTAAGTAAAACACAGATAAATAAATACTATCGCGGTAAACCGTTTGTTTTAAATGTAAGCGCGTCGCATGTAACTGCGGTGAGAGGCGGTTTTCATGGTCAAGCAATAGCCACAATAGCCAAAACGTTAATACCTAACATTTTGCCCGTACTTGGTACATTAGGTATAGCAGCAGCATCTGGCTCAACAAAAAAGGCTGTCTCAGGAGACGGTATAAAGAAAATTGTTGTATAAAACTTTAATATAATGCCCCAACGAAAGACAGCGAAAAGAAAGACAGCAACGAAAAAAAAAGACGCGATCGCGGAAAAAAAAAAAGGCGGATTTACAGGACCATTACTGGCGGGAGTAGCGGGAAGTCTGTTGCCCAATCTGCTGGGAATAGGTCGAGGACTAACATTACCAGGAACACGCCCGCGTTAAGTAACTTCGATATACTTGATAAGCTAAAAAAATAAAAAATTTCTACGGAGTTTATTCCAAAGATGAACTTGACAATGCATCACCTGGTGGTTCGTGTGTGATAAATATACAAGATTTTAATGACGGATCTGGCACACACTGGGTTGTGGTTTACAATAACAACTAGTTTGATTCATTTGGAAATCCTCCCAGTGACTTGATAAAAAAATATATCAACAAAAAATATAAAATAATAAATTATTCGTCTAATCAAATTCAGCCAGTTGGAACATCAGCTTGTGGATACTATTGTATAATGTTTATAAAACAAATGTCCCAGCATAAATTCAATTTTTTAAATTTATTTAACAGTTTGACAATCAACCTTCTCACGTTAATGATGAGATTGCAATTAATTTTATCTAAACTAAGGAATATGTCAACATATTGTCTCAAATGCAAAACTAAAACAGAAAATAAAGATGAGACAACAGAAAAAAGAAAGAACAACAGGATAATGCTAGAAAGTATTTGTGCAATCTGTGGAAAAAGAAAAAGTATGTTTTTAAAGAAATTATCCGGAGCTGAAATGTGCGACAAGGTTATTTTAGCAGATGATTAATAATGATATGCGAGTGTGATTATGATAGAGATCTCTGTCTGGAGCAAAATAAAATTGTTACGTACTGTCAAAAATGCAACAACAGAGAAATAATAGAAACAGGTATAGATATACATAAATTAATTGGCAAGTTACCAAAGCCAAGAAAGAGGTTGGACATTACCAGTCCATAAATACACTGGACCATATAATCCGCTAGATAAACAACCAAAAGGAATCAGAGAACGACTTGATAGAAGGCTGGTGCAGGGATTTATTGGAGCAAAATACAAATTAGGTCTTGGAAAAGAATTATATGATGATCTGGCAGTTGAATTACATAAACCTAAAAAAAAATTTCCGAGAATTAAAGTTGTCGCAAATACCGTTGACGATATCTGGGCGATTGATTTAGTTGATGTGTCAAATCTTGCTCAGTTTAACGATAACAAAAAATATCTTTTTAACGTTGTAGATGTTTTTAGTAAATACGCGTTTAGTGTACCAGTTTCAGATAAAAGAGGAACATCGATAACTGATGCACTAAAGCAAATAATAACAAGTACAGAAAGAAAACCAAAACAGAGTCTGGACCGATCATGGAGCGGAGCTTTTTAATAAAAAATTTGAGCAGTTTTTGGAGGAAAATAATAGAAAAAAATATGTTACAGGAAATGAAGGTAAGAGCGATTTAATCGTACACTAAACGAGCTGATACATAAACATTTGACAGCTAAAAATACAAATAAATATATTGACGATCTACAGGAGGTTGTTGATAAATATAATAACACGAAGCACAGATTAATAAAAATGTCACCTAATGACGCAAGTAAAAATCCGATTCTTGCAAATGAAAACATGTACCGCAGACATAAATTTAAAGTTGGTGATAAAGTTAGAATTTCTCTGACGAAAAAAACATTTAAAAAAGGATTTACTCCAAACTGGAGCGAAGAAGTATTTGTTGTTGATAAAGTTTTACTGACAATACCTGTAACGTACGCGCTGAAGGATTTATTGGGTTCGCCTATAACTGGTAGTTTTTACGAGCAGGAACGTCAGAAAACTGAGCAAGATATATTTGTTATTGAAAAAGTTATCAGGAAAAAAGTTAATAAAAATTAAGTTAAATGGAGAGGATACATCGATAAATTTAATAGCTGTGTTCCAACTAAATCTATATCGAAATAATATTGTTATAAATTTGCTCGTATTTTAGCAGTACAGATTTACACCTATAAGGTCTACACAACGACATTAAATGTAATGTTCTTGCATTATCGAATGGCATTAAATTAAATAGTTTAACAAAAATAAAATCGTATTTTATGCTCCTTTGTTGGCCAGCAATTTTCACATTAAGAAAAGGTTTTATAAGTTGCCAAAATATTTGTTGCTGGGCAACAGTAAAATTAAATTTTATTATTTTTTGGGAATACGATACTTAACATTATATCGCCCAGTTGTCGGTCAGCTGTAATTTTTTTTTATCAACCACATCCACGATCTCGTCTTGTTCATCGTCATTGTTAAATAAAATGTCATCTTCTGTATAACCAACCGAGTCGTGTTTATCTGCGACTGTAGCATCTCCTGCTATAAAATTATCATCAGCGTAAATATCAGCAAGTGGTTTCATCAAGTCCATATTATAATATATTTTTATCTAATTTATAATAATAAGATGACTAACGAGATGAAATATCATCAGAAAGTAAACATATTAAATTACCAAGAACTAGTCGAGGCAGTACGAAAATGTTTATCAGGGTATAGTTATTATTCTGTTGACGTTATCGTTATGCAAGGTGATTCTAATAAGATTCTGATAACAGCGGCAGAAAAAAATAAACTTAAAGACATAACATGTATTACACTAAAATTTCACAAAGATAATGTTTTAAGGTTTGCTCATAATTGTCTTATCAAAACTAAGCTAGAAAATATAATTAATCGTCATATTTGAAGATGATTCTGTTAAATGTTGATTATGATGTTGCCGCATTTGTTATTCCATCTGCGACACATTTTATTGCTCTAGAATTTATCTTAAAATATCTTGCAGCAGCAGTTATCGAAGTAAATTCAAGTTCCTCATCTGTTTCAAGATTAAATGAAACAATTGATTTAACTTTGCTAAAATTATTACCTGTGTTTCCTCGTCTGTTACTTTCTTGTTGAGTGACAAGTTTGAGGTTTTCTAGACGATTATTTGTTTTAATACCGTTGACGTGGTCTATCACTAAACCATTAGGTATAGGTCCGTTAAACGTTTCGTAAACAAATCTATGGTTAAAATAACAAACAAATCTCTCCGTTTTACTGCCTCGTACCGTTATCTTCAAATGTCCTGTATTGTTCATAACACCAACATTTGTTTTTAGTTTTTCTCTTTCGAATGATTCCTTTGTCATTCGCCTCATAAAGATCAAACACAGGATGAGGTTGAAACTCGTCTTGTAATGATAAGTTTTCAAATTTTATCATCGGGAACAGCGCCATTAACATGATATACTCGTTGTCCTTCTGTAATTTCATCACAAAATAACGTGTAAATAAAATCTTTCCTAAACATTTCAGTACGTTCTGTATTATCTCCTCTAACACTTATCATCACTCCGGCTGGTGTTGATTTACCAAACGGTTTTTTATATTTCACATGAATCACTGAACCCAATGCATTCCCAGCATAACTATTATGGATTGGGTGTACGTAATTATTCTTCCTGTTCCTTCGCTGTCCTCTTCATTATATTATATAGCATTTTTTTTAAATCAAATTCTCCAATTAAATATATTATATGTTGTATAAATATAATGCTGAAATTGCAAGATATTGCTAAGAAGAGTCTTATCAAAGCAGAAAAAACTGCTACTGCGTTTTTCGGTTACGATAACAGTTATCAATTTGATAATCAAAATATTTTAGCAAATTTTAACTCTACAAATTTGTTTCATCTTCTAGATCCAATTGTAACGCGAGAACTTACAATCCATAAAAGTATCAAGCTAATAGTGCATTTTCATGTTATTTTATCAAAGTTACATGCACTTCAAAAAGATATACTTGAAAACGCAGATTTCATCAACGAGATTGCAGAACCATATTTAACAGCTAAATCACGAAAAATATTAGCTGGAACAAATATTTCCTCAGTCGCTGATGAAATACATCAAGAAATAAATAAACAATTGGAGGAATTTACTGTATCAGGATCAGGTTGGAAATTTGAAATGATAACAGAAGTTTTATTTCACACAATGAAATATAACGCACTTCGCGGTAGTTCTTACGTTGATCTCCCTCAAAAAATTAACAACAAAAAATTTTGCATAAACGTAAAGAACTTTGATAACAGATGTTTCCAGTGGGCTATTCTTTCTGCGATGTTTCCATCAGATAAAAATGCTGATCACGTTGACAAGTATTTTAGTCACGTATTAAAATTAAATTTTAATGGTATTGACTTTCCAGTTGCAGAAAATCAAATACCAAAAAAGTTTGAAAAGCAAAGTAATATTTCAGTTAATATATTTGGTCTTGACGAGAGTGAAAATATTTATCCAAGGTATGTTTCAGAAAAAGCTTCGCAATCGACAATAAACTTGCTGTTTTATAGGAATGATTACGTTTGGATAAAAAACTTTAACGGCCTAGTTGGCAGATAAGATAATAAAAATAAAAATAAGAAATATTTTTGCTACATTGTTTACAGTGTTTTTCTAAAGATGAGAAACTGCAAGATCACCTTAAATACTGTGTTAATGTTCAAAAAATAACAATGCCAGGAGGAAAAGAAAAAGTATTAAAATTTAAAAATTACAATCATAAATTAAATATTGCGTTTGTTATTTATGCTGATTTCGAGTGTCTACTTGTTCCCGTGACAAGCGCAGAAATGATCCAAATAAATCAAGCACCAGAAAAATACATGTTCGCTGTCGAGCAGCTTATAAAGTAGTTTGTTGCGCTAATGATAATTTTCAAGTCCAATAAAATTGTGCAGATGTAAAAATCCTGCCGTTTGGTTACTAAAAAAGTTAATAGAAGATGTTAATAAAATTTTCAACAGATTATCTAAATCGCAGAAATAAATTAGTCAACGATGACGGTTTTGTCAGTATGAAAATATTTAATGAAAATCTTGTTGCAATACAGCGACGAAAGACAAATTTAAAGTTAAATAAACCGATTTATGTTGGTGCAGCTGTACTTGATATATCAAAATGGCTAATGTACGACTTTCACTATAATTTTACCAAAAAGCAGTTGCCAGATGCGGAGTTGTTGTTTACTGACACGGATTCACTTGTTTATAACATAAAACGTGAGGATGTTTATCAAGATATTTATAACAATAAAAATTATTTGGTTTATCGGATTATCCAAAAAGTAGTAGATTTCATGAAGATGCAAATAAAAAAGTCATCGGCAAGATGAAAGATGAATTTATGTTTGCGCCAGTTAGGGAATTTGTTGGACTCAGAAGTAAAATGTACGCCGTAATTTTAGATGACAATAAACTGACAAGAAAAGCAAAAGGTATTCCTCGCGGATACGTATAAAAGTGTATGAAATTTGATGATTTTAAAGTAGCGCTAAACACCTGCACTAATTTTATTAAAACAAATGTTATCAGAACAATTCATCACAAACTTGAAACGGATACAATTATAAAACGTGGACTAAGTAATTTTGATGATAAGAGATATTGCGAGGACGGAATTAATACGTTAGCTATTGGAACTACGCAAATCTACATCTTTAGTTAATTTTGGCTAAACTTTATAAATAATGTTCGAAAATTTAACATTAGCCGATGGACTTAGTAGCAAAATTAAATAAATAATGGTTAATGGCCAGCAATTATCAGTTGAATTTAATGATGATATTTTAGGTATTTGTTTTAGTAAATTTGATAGAATAAAACTATCGTTCATCAAATCAGATAACAGCAAATATTTTGATTATCTTGAAAAGTTGAGAGATGAGCTTATGCTGAAATACGATAATCGTCATGATCCCATCAGTCAAGAAAAATACAGAAAAATAAACATTGACCTGAACCGGTCGAAGGTTTTTGCAAAAAGTGGTAACTATATTATCACCAAGACAGCAATGAAAGAGTTATTTGAATGTCATCGAAAAGTAAGCGGAAAAATTCAATTTTATTTGTATAAACACGATAATGAATTATTCTCGATAGCTACTGTTGATATATTAATAATAAGTGAGGAAGTTCTTTAAAGAGAGATAACTCTGTCTTCCTTGTATTTAAAAAGAGATGACTCTTATAGGTTGTCTCCCTTAGATTTTGAAGGGAGATAGCTCTAATAGGTTTCTCCTTTGCATTTTATTATAAATTTTGTTTATAAATATTATAGTTTTATTTACTGATAAATAATATCTTTTTTTATTGTTTTTTTAAGAAACATTATCTTTGTTTTTATGATTTTGTCAAGTTTCTTGCTTCTTTCAGCATTTTTCAGATATAATAATTAAGATAAAAAGAAAAATACAACAATGAATAAGCCACGCCTATTGTGTAAGCTACTTTTAGATTTCCAAGTATTGGTCAGCTTATATACAATACAACCCTTATATAGTTTGCTCTAAGTTCATCAGAGAAAAGCACACTCTCCCACCATGTCACCACATGGTGGGTGCACTTTTGCACTCCCCGGGATTGATTATGGGGGAGAGTGTGCAAATTTCTGTTGAACGTAGAGAAGGACCCCGTTTGGGTATGTGCCGTCCATTGTCCAGATCGCCCTCTGGACCTGCTAGAATTTTGTTTGGCAATCTAGGGGTTCACATGGGAGTTGTGTCTGTTCAAATTACCCTCTGGACCTGCTAGAATGCCATCTAGCAATCTATGGATTCACATGGGGTTTGTGTATCCGGCAAATTACCCTCTGGACCTGCTAGAATGTTGTTTGGCAATCTAGGGGTTCACATGGGGGGTATTGTCCTGTCCTATTTCGTTACCCTCTGGACCTGCTAGAATGTCGCTTGGCAATCTAGGGGTTCACATGGGAGTATTGTCCTGTCAATATGTTTTGTAAAAATAAAAAGATATTTATAATATTATATTTTGAATCAATACAACAGTAGTAATAGCAAATGAGCTGTTTATATCTCAGAGACCCCCTTACCCCGACAAAACATTTTGTCAGAAATATGCTAGAAAACCTTATCATGTGAAAGTCATTATTTTGAGCTGATAAAATGTTAACATAGAAGCGTTTTGGAGGGGGAAGGGGGTCTCTGAGATAGAAACCTCATTTACTATTATTACTATGATGATCTTCCGATTTCAAGCGCAGCCATCGTTACTTAAAAGAGAAAACACCGTCCGTAAACATTTATTGTTTTCGACTTCCTCTTAAAACGCACAAGACTCATTTGAACCAGACTTTGAACAAAGCTTTCTGCTATAAAGGCCTTTCAGTTTATATATAT
>JAECUM010068114.1:0-11923 GCA_016617855.1 Megalonaias nervosa
TGATATAAGCGTATCCGAATCCAGTCTGTAGATCTTCAGCGTTTGGAATCCTATATAATTTTGTATCGTTGTCGATTAGTCTTTCTCGATCCACAATAATCTTCTCGATGGATTCGCGATATATCGGTAGTTTACGAGCGCGTTGTTTTCTCGTTGACGAATAATGTATTTCGTTAACGCAACGGAATCTGTGGATAGCCTGCTTGGTCGCCTCAACAGATCCTAGTTCTTCTGAGAACACGTACATAGTCTTGAATCGTTCATCAACGATACTAACTCCCGCTTCGAGAGTATGGTTGCTAATAACAACATCGATGTTATCGAACGCGTGATTGATATCGTTGAAGTCAGACTTCTTTTGAGCAGGGTTTGTATCGGCGTGATAATATCTCACACGATATCCTAGATGTTGAATGAGCTTAGCTAGACCCTCAACGGAATAATCGGTCCTTTGTTTATTGTGTGTGAATACGGCGATTTTGTCATTAGAATCACTAGTGATTCTTTTTAATCGTTCTAGAAGCGAGTTCAGATTATTCTCGTGGGAAAGTTCGATGTGAAATTTCTTTTCATGATCGGGTTTGTAATCGTTAATGATAAATTTCATAGACGAGCGCATTAGCTTATCGCGGAATAATATTAAATCATCATCGTTAGCATCTGCGTCGAGAACGATTAATCGTTTGCATATCGTCGCTAATATCATAAATTTATTCCATCTCTCTTTGCTGTGTTTGGCCGAATGAAATTGTTGTCTGCGGATGCCATGCCATTCGTCGACAATAATCACGTCTGGGACTCCACGGATTCTATGTAGAGATTCCCATTGCACAACAACCCGACGTCTATCTCCAGGATTGAATATAATACAACCATCAATATCCATGTAACTCTCGATATTATAATCGGATTTGATTTTCTCGGTAAATGTTTTTCTATACGATAATGCTAGCACGGACTGATCATCTCTTAATGATTTCCAAGCCGCTTCGGATTTCCCCATTCCACATGCGGATCCATCGATGTAATCTTCGTCGTGAATAACTCTACAACCTGGTCCTGATTCGTGTGTCGGTAACGCCGTGTATATATAATCAGCGTTTCTGGTAAATAGATATCCGGGGTAACGAAATCTACGTCTCGCGTCGATCAGATATTTTATATATCTTTTATCTTTTTTGTTTTGTGTTTCATTAGTGATTGGCAGTTGTAATTGTTTCCCAGTCGATCTAGGACAGCAGATCGAATAATTATCATCGTTGATATACACGAGACAATTATCGCATTTGTCTTCAACGTAGTCACGTATCTCATCATATCCGTGCCTGCGTTCACAGATGTTACACATATGTCCTGGTTCTCTCGATATAGTAAATCTATTTCCGGTAACACTAATAACGTCGACGAGCTGATCGGGTTTGCCAGTAAGTACATTAGATATCTTAGCGATGTCTGCGGGAGGAATTTCATCGCAGATAGATGCAACGCGATCAGGTTTGCCAGTAATTTTATGAACTTCGGCGACAATAATATTCTCAACGCGATCAGGTTGAATACAGGTTGGACAGACTAGCAACATAGAAGCGTAGAGATGTTGTCTCTCATGATTGTGTGAAATTAATTTTTTGCATAATGTTTGTTTACCCGGTTTGTAAGATCGCGTGTTATTTAACTTAATGCTATGAAGACCAGCTTGTCGATCGACTTTCCAGTCGGGATTCTTCTTATCATATGCACGATTCGTTAAATCTCGTTCTTGATCAAATGTTACTGGCGCTGATTTACAAAGAACGTGATAACCACTGTTAGTTTCAAACAAGAATACCTTATCGCGATCGCAATTACACAATTCGGAGAAATAATCGATAATGTAGCTAGTATCGATTAATTCATCGGTTGGTATTATGCTGTTAGTTTTTTCACATACGTATTTAGTGTCTAGGTCAAACACCGGATATCTAAGTCTGAATTTGGGAATTATTTCTGTTACCGAGGATTCGTTGATAAAATTATTAGCGAACCCGTTAAATTCTTTATCATCTGAGAACACGTAGAATTTATTAAAATGTTGAATAATTATTCCCCGCTTGTAAATATTAGATTCCACTTTAAAACTTTCTATAGCATCATGTTTTGTAGTATAAACGAATGATATGGTATATTCTGTCATAGCTATGATTATAATATATACAGAATATACTTCTAATTAAAAAATAATTAAAATATTTTTATTATATAATAATGCCATTTCAGACAGGACCTAATAACTGTCGTTGGATAGTTCAAGGATCGACTAGGACATGCGGAAAGTCGTGCATGGGAGAATACTGCGCTCATCATAGCCACATGATAAGAACTGGATCAAGAGGAAATAGACCGTGTCTGCGATGCGGTAATGGAGTGCGGGGAGAGATTCAAATTTGTACGGCGTGTGGTGGTAACAGATACAGAGTGATGTTACTTTATTATAATAAAAGGAAACCGAAATATATACCTCATAAAGATGCTCCACCAACGGCAGCTGAATATGTAAATCAGTACTTGTTAAGAAACGAAGTTTCTGACTCTGTCTCTGTCGTTGATTCTAAAGATGACCCTGTGGCGAAACTATCATTTCATTAATATTATTATAAAAAATGATAGATTCGCCAGTGTCGATTTTGATAACATTAATTATTAGAAAATATAGCGCAGTCCATGATGATGGCGAAACACCACATTTCATTATATTATTATAAAAAATGTTGAGATTCGCCAGTGTCTATTTTGATAACATGATATAGTACTCTCTGAGAACGTGATAATTTCGTGATGTAATCCTGAGGGGTGCATTTTAATTTTTTGCAGACTTTTTCCAGTCGTGTTGATTCACTAACTACTTCTATTTTTTTTTTTGTATTTGTTTTTCTCGTTGAATTATTATTTTTTGATCTTCTTCAGGATCAGTCACTGCAGGATCAATCTCTGTGTAATTATGTAAATATTCACGAGCGGTTGGAGGAATATCTCTGATAAAACCTCGCCGTGGAATTCTATCAGAATGATTATAATAGGCCCATCTGGAAGTGGAAAGACGCAATTACTGCTTAATCTAATAATGCGATGGCTGAAGTGGGATAAATTGTATTTAGTTGCGCCATCTGTAGATGATCAGCGATGTTACGAAGTACTTAAAGATTTTAATGAAAACGCAAAATCGTTACATGAAGACAATGTCATAGACTTTATTACTGATATTGATGAAGCGCCATCCGTAAATGATCTGGATGTATTTATTAATAATTTAATAGTGTATGATGATGTTATGCTGGACAAACAATCAAATCCAGCTAGAATATTTTCACGAGGTAGACATAAAAATACAGACGTGATTTATGTTACACAGAGATATACACAAATTCCAAAAGTAATCAGAGATAATTGTAACGTTTTAGTTGTATTTAATGGCGTAGATAATCATACGCTGCAGACTATTTATTATACTTAGTGTTCAGGCGACATGGACATGAATAAATTTAAAAATTTCTTTTCAAAAGCACAAACCGCTCCCTTTGGTTTTGTAACGATAAATTTACATGATCCTAGGTCAAGATATCGCAACGGACTTGATACAATTTTTGGATAAAATCATAGCAGCAGTAGAGCTAATTTAGCTGAGTGTGGTTCTCCGATACTCATTATTGATAATATCTATATGGCTGTTTAATTTATAGCAGCAGAGAGGGTGAATGACATACGCACGTGACCAGATTGTGAAAACATCTGATCAATTAAAGAAGTTTTCATTATTAAAGCAAAAACTTCTTTTTTTTCAGGGAACCCTTAATTTTCAAAAATAAGGTCTCTACAAAGTTGTAGGGTCCACCCTCTCTGCTGCTCCAAATAAGTCAGGCAATGCACATTTCACTCTTAATTGAACTAGAGCTCCAAATAAGTCAGGCAATGCACATTTCGCTCTTAATTGAACTAGAGCTCCAAATAAGTCAGGCAATGCACATTTCGCTCTTAATTGAACTAGAGCTCCAAATAAGTCAGGCAATGCACATTTCGCTCTTAATTGAACTAGAGCTCCAAATAAGTCAGGCAATGCACATTTCGCTCTTAATTGAACTAGAGCTCCAAATAAGTCAGGCAATGAACTAGAGCTCCAAATAAGTCAGGCAATGCACATTTCGCTCTTAATTGAACTAGAGCTCCAAATAAGTCAGGCAATGCACATTTCGCTCTTAATTGAACTAGAGCTCCAAATAAGTCAGGCAATGCACATTTCGCTCTTAATCAGATTCCTCCAAGATCTTGATGCTACAGGCATATACACACCACATTATATAACATTATGATCATATATACAGACCGCAGAGTGGTCAATAACTCAGATTACATAATGCCTTGTTATGGATAAGTCTGACTATAACAATGAAATTATTCAAGGCTCATGATACCTTTTTAAAGTGGAAACAATATGCGTAACATAGCAAAATCTTCTGGGCGTTTAACTGAAAAATTCCCATTTATAAAATCTCAATTTGTGCATGAAGCTACTTGCATTTGTTGGCTAATTTAGTAATGATACAAGAGTGCAAAACCACTCGTTTGTTAGCACAGACAGTAGGTTTGAAGCAAGTGTTGATGGTACTGGCAACTTTTGCTGATACATGAAAATTATTATCTCCTTTGTCCTGCACAAATATTCATACAATGGTTCTTAATACTAGTGTCTGTCTGATCTTGAAAGTCAAATAAAACTAAAAAACAGATGGCAAACTTTTAATACAAATCAAGCTGACATGTAGTAATCACAAATTCATGCATCAGTAAATTCTAGTATGACAGTGAACTATTGACAAAATGAAATATTAGGTTCTTGCTAGTGATATTTTATATACATCTTTAAACCATGCTGGTGAAAACTGAAAATAATCTGATTGTTGCTAGCTAAAAATATTGCAACTATCAAAATGATACTGGTGCTAAAAATAATTTTGAGACTTGTAGCATCACACAGAAGTTCCCTGTGATATGTGATTTTTACGAAGAAATACTGATCTGCCCGCCCTGACAAGGCTGTCTCTGTAAGGCAGTTTATTGTTTCTGTAAGTCTGACCTGTTTTCAGTAAGGTGTAGCAAAATATCATAAACTGCTATTGTAAAGCTGGAAAAGGTATTTAAAAGTTCGATATTCTAAACATGCACTGATAGTAAACACTACATTCAACTGAAAAGTTTGTAGTGTACACGTAGACCTTATTTACCACTAGTCTAGTTGCACAAACTTCAGTTCCAAACCCTGTGCAGCTCAATGGTTTATTGCTATCACTCATCTTGACATAATTCTTGGATTTTGTTTCCATTTCACATGATGACAGCATTTATAATATGAATATTCCATTTTATTCTTCTGTGCTGATTATTAACACTTTCAAAGAGGCTTATTTTCACTTTTGTCTTCAACACACATCGCTTGCTGTATTCCATTTCTTCCAAAATTCTATAATCATCAGTTTGATCATGCAGATGCTTTGCATGATAAAATATGTGCAATTTAATGTGTCTGAGGTACTACTGCAAAGTTATTCTGGTCCCTTGGCTATGTCAATTTTAATTTCAAACACGGATCCAAATCAAACATGGGTCAACGAGTTATCCAAATTTTTTGGCAACAATCAATTTTCTGTACTTTTTGTGTTTATTCCATAAGCCTGTATGTTAATGGTCATTTTCATAAGACTTGCGGCAAAATCATCACCTTGGCAGCCAATTAATTCTTTTCCAGATTAAATAAATGATGACCTATACCAGTTATGATGGTTACCTTAAACTCAATTACAAAATAAAATTAAATTAACTGACAAATATAACTGACCAAGACTTCTTTAACTAATACATATTTTATACTACATTGCTACTACTGTGTGTTGCCATTATTGGACATTTATCTAGTTTCATGTGTACTGCTATGTCATCATATATGATGTAACTTACAGTGAAACTGATCAAAGTGAGCAAAATAAACTGAATAATTACCATTAACAGCTACTTGTAATCAAATTTTCAAAACAGAGAGTCATTGCTGAAATTAATGATACCCAGCACCAATACAACCTGTATAGTTTGTACTTTATGCATTTACTAACTCATCTTTCAAATGTACTAGTTTGGTAAATTGTACTTCCTGATACAAATGTATTATTCATGTTGTGCTTGAAACATACATAACAAATAATAATTCTTGTATCATTCTTTTTAATAAAATTCCATTTATCAGTGCAGTTTAATTGAAACATGTGATTATATTCATTTCACTTTCATCAACAGTCACACTATCACAGCTGAGAAAACAACCACAATCTTCTTCTCAGGTCATATCCTTATGCACGAGTTGGCAAAAAATATATAACACACATATAATGAGTTGAAATTACTAAACATTCTAGAAACATTTTAATGTCTTTTGAAAAGTGCAAAACTTGCTTCTGATTTTTCCGCTTGCAGACAGCATATTTAACTATAAGCAATATTTCTCTTGTGACTAGTGCTTAAATTTCATGATGGTTAAGAAAAGCACAGATATTTTACATTCCTGCCAATTATGTTTATATGCATAGTATGATCAAAATCTGAAATGAAATGTGGCCTCAAGATGACAAAAGCTCACCCAGTTAGAGGCATATTACTTCAGTAGTAAAGCGTCGATGTCGCTCAGAATGAAAATCATCTGAAATCATAATGATGTAAGCTTACATACCATATTTAATGCCAAAAAAATAATCAGAAATAAAACTTCTTCAGTGTTTGCAAACCATTGTGATGGACTGATGGATGCAAGACAACCATAAACTGACATGGTCTTGTACCAAGTCTTAGGGACATCAAACCTGTCAAACACACAGCTAGACTGTCAATTCAAAAACCTGCTTTCTGTCTAAATAAGTTACTATCATTCATTCAACAGTCATAGGATATATTAACAGACCTGATAACGCCCGGAAGAAGAACTTCCAATTAGGACAAGCAAGATCTTTAGACAGCCTTATCAATAGAGGTTGATCAATGCCTGCAATAGAAACAATACAAATATTTAATTCCTGAGTCAATTAAAGGCCTGAGATCACTCACTTGACTCTTATCTGCCTTATATTAAATGGCCAAAGTAAGAGAAACTGACTTCACTTGACTGATATCTGACTTACATGAAATGGCCCAATGTAAGAGAAACTGACTTCACTTGACTGATATCTGACTTACATGAAATGGCCCAATGTAAGAGAAACTGACTTCACCTGACTGATACCAGCCTCATTTTAAATGGCCAAAGTAACAGAAACTGACCTCACTTGACTGATATCTGACTTACATGAATGGCCCAATGTAAGAGAAACTGACTTCACCTGACTGATATCAGCCTCATTTTAAATGGCCAAAGTAAGAGAAACTGACTTCAGTTGACAGATACATTAAATGGCCAAATGTAAGAGAAACTGACCTCACCTGACTGATATCAGCGTTACATTAAATGGCCAAATGTAAGAGAAATTAACCAATGAATTTGTTTTTGTATATTTTCTGGTAAAATTTCTTCCAATTGTCATCTTCATCTATGGTTGCTCTCACATGAACATCATTTATTCAGTCCAATACTATAACTACTCAATAGTTGGATGCTTTCTGTGTGTTGATGAAATTTGGTAAAAATCTTTAGTAATGGTGGCCATGTTTGAGCATATCTCAGCATCATGATTGTAAAAAATTGAAATGCTTTCAGATCAGGGTGAGTTATGTTCAATTTGATCAAATTCTGTTATTTGTCAGAGAATTTTCTATTTTGAATAATGGTGACCATATTTGATGGTAAATTGGTCGATATTAAGGTCTTCATGCCAAGATCCTTTTTCTCAAATTGGGTCATTTTACTATTGCTAGTAATAACAAGACAGTAAGTATATTTTATGTTCTAATGGTATCAATATTTATATCGAAACTGGTATTATGCCAGGATTCTTTCAGCAAAGCTTTGACCAAACTTAAATCAGCCATTGAAGTTAGTTAAATGCTTTTCTATTTTAGTAACAACAGCCATATTTGATGGGGGATAGGTATCATGTGTAAGAAGTTTGCTACACCATGGTGTTTTGCATTAAATATGGTGCTACTTGAGAAGTTGTTTAAAGGGTTTCCTATTTTCAGTAACAGTAGTCACATTTGGTGGAAATCAAAAGCAGAAAAATCACTGCAAATCCCATGCTTTTCATAAAAATGGCACATGCTCCTCCATACTCCATCCGTACTCAATAAAAAATCAAAGACAATAAACCAGGTTTGCTACGATGACACATATAAAGTATAGTCAGAAAATTTAAACTAAGGATAACACTTCTGTTGCAGGTAGTGACCACAATGGTAAAAGTAATTTAAGAGATGTGGTATCAGTCAATGCCCATCCTTCATTGAAGTAGTATATTCCTTGTTCGGACAAGCATATCATTCAGGTAAATAGGTTTTAAAATATGAAGGGCTTTGTAAGACAAATTACTCCTGTGACATGAAATTGATTTTGTTGAAAAATAATTGATTTTGGAGATTTAAACATGTCAGCAGGTTGGAACACTATCTTGTAAAATTCAAGCTGCATATTTGACATGATGGCAAGGTCAATTTGGTCCAGAATTTGAAGTGAAAACAGAGAGTGAGATTTTTAAACAGAACAGACTAAGTAGTTTTAGCATTAGTATTATGCAGTAAACAACCTGCTAATGCAATTAAGTAGTTTTAGCATTAGTATTATGCAGTAAACAACCTGCTAATGCAACTAAGTAGTTTTAGCATTAGTATTATGCAGTAAACAACCTGCTAATGCAACTAAGTAGTTTTAGCATTAGTATTATGCAGTAAACAACCTGCTAATGCAACTAAGTAGTTTTAGCATTAGTATTATGCAGTAAACAACCTGCTAATGCAATTAAGTAGTTTTAGCATTAGTATTATGCAGTAAACAACCTGCTAATGCAACTAAGTAGTTTTAGCATTAGTATTATGCAGTAAACAACCTGCTAATGCAACTAAGTTTTAGCAGTATTATGCAGTAAACAACCTGCTAATGCAACTATTCATGACAGAATACAAATGGTAATATCAGTTATAGCAGTATTATGCAGTAAACAACCTGCTTATCACAACTATTCATGAGAGAATACAAATGGTAATATGAATTTTAGCAGTATTATGCAGTAAACAACCTGCTAATGCAGCTATTCATGACAGAATACAAATGGTAATACGAGTTTCAAGATGGCCACAATGACACCTGATTGCGGTCAGATGAGCAGTGTTATAATTTGAGCATGGGTTGCAGTTTTCCCCCAAAGTTATTGTCCAATGTTTGGTAAATTCTTAACCCTGCATACCCTTTGATTTGCTTCAGTTGTTCATTATTTATAATGAAAACAACTGTACGTTCCAATTGTGTTTATTCCAGAACCGCGAGATGTCCATTTGACAAGGGATGATAAACACAACATACCACCACTTTCATTCAGAACCAGCTACACACTGCTATAGTACTGTTCTGGAGTAGCAGCTATAATACGATGTTCATATCAAGATGTTGTTGCTGTTGTTGTTGTAGGGTTTAATGTCATTTTTCAGCACAAAATAGGCTATAATTGGTGGCCAGTATAAATGGTGGAGGAAGAACTTAGGGAAAACCCTGGAAAGAACCACCAAGAAGCTACTAATAAGCTTTCTCACATACCTGCATTGGCCGAAACCACGAGTTGAACCCACACAGAGGTGAGATGGCAATGATCCATAATAGTGAGCACTTTAGACCACATATCAAGACAATAATCATTATTTCTGGATGCATGGTGATAACAAGAGTAAATTACTGCAATGTTACCTTTTCATTCTGAACTAAACATGCAACATAAAAAGTATTTTTGGGAAAGCACAACGTCCATCCTGAGGGATTAGTAATAAATTTGATTTCAAAGATGGCTACAGTGGACATAAGAGTCTGATTAGCATCATTTTTATTAGCAAAAACTAGACATAATAGTTTGACTTTTAATAAAATCCCAGTTGTCAGGCCATTGTAGGATACATTTGTCTTATTGAAATATCTTAAGCCATGTACACAGACAACGAGTCTCCACACTATGTGTGGTTGGTTCCTGCATGGAAGAACTGAGCAAATGAGAGGTGCCGTATGTAATGGCATACTGTAAGGTAACAATGTAAAGGTTGAGAGAGGATCATTTGCTTCAAAGCTACAAATTCCATGTGGGCAGAGAACACGACACAGCTATGCTGTGAGTGAGCTGGGTTTGGTGCACCTGATGCTCAACAGTCAAATCAGCAACATTCACAGTCCCTTCTATGGATAAATAATAGTTTGATTGTTAAGTTCATTTCCCTACTCTGTACTACAGATGAATGTGCTGTAAATTACCTATTCAAACTGGTCAGGGCACAGTCTTGACAAGACACCACTGAGGCACATCATCATATACAACTACAGTTTGTAGCTTCGGTATATATAGCTATGAGTGAGTCCCTGCTACAGTATGTGGACATCAACCTCATAAGCATGTTGTCATAAGTTGAGCCCAACCTAATTTGTGTGACTCAAGACTGTTTCCATCCAAATCAAACTCTTGTAACTCTCCATGCCAGATGAAATCAATGTCTACTATGCAGAAGAACCCTTTCTTCCAACTACCACCTTCAGTATTTTGATGGCCAATAACATTGACCTGAAAAATAACTCCCAAGCTTACAGTGGTGGGTCAAAGAACTTGTGGCCCATATGTCAGGCACTGCATACAAGACCAAACCCAAAATAGGGCATGAGATACATGATTCATAAACAAACCTACCAGAACTATACATTGTATTGGTCGTAAACTGCAACATCACAGGTATAAACTGTAACATCACAGGTACAGGCATGCAGGTAGGACACTGGCAGATTTGTAAGTAGAAGAGCTTGACAAAGCTTTCCATACAAAGAAAACCATCGACCTCCAATCAACACCAGACCTCAATCATATCATTGTTTCTCAGCATGTACCTAAATTTGTCTTTGCATTAAAAGAGGGCTAAAGTCTGCCAAAGAAAATGACATGCAATGGTATTTATGTTATCACACACACACACATACACACACACACACACACACACTGATGACTGCATGATGGCTAACATAGATGAGTATAGTAAGGGCCATTTCCTTATGTAGGAGACCAGAAATGGCAGTATAGTGGGGTTAAAAATGCATGGTGGTTTTCTTGAATGTTTTAGCAAGTGCACACAGCTGGACATCCAGATTATGATCTTCAGCATTCAAAACATTACTACCATGTATGTTATTTTCTGTGGGATCATAGTCAATTATATGCCTGTTTAGGGAAGATCATGATGCCAAATCAAAGTGGTCCTTAAAAACCAATAGAAGCAATTTGCAGACAAATGAACTGTAGCAACTGACAATCATGCAGCAGTGTGACTGTAAGTTATCAAGGAATTTGGTGGGGCACAGGGCCTGCAAGTTGATGGGCATTATGCATGTTCAGATGCATATACATGATGACGATGGACTTCATATATGTTGAGATGCATATGCATGATGATGATGGGCATCATGTATGTTGAGATGCGCCTACATGATGATGGGCATTATGTATGTTGAGATGCATATACATGATGATGATGGGCATTATATATGTTGAAATGCATATACATGATGATGATGGGCATTATGTATGTTGAGATGCGCCTACATGATGACGCTGGGCATTATGTATGTTGAGATGCACATACATGATGATGGGCATTATGTATGTTGAGATGCACCTACATGATGATGGGCATTATGTATGTTGAGATGCACCTACATGATGATGGGCATTATGTATGTTGAGATGCA
>JAECUM010068116.1:0-10430 GCA_016617855.1 Megalonaias nervosa
GAACCCTAAATCCTGCATGGAGCAAGTTTTGTAATTTTGACCTAGAGTCTTATGTAGCAGGAGTCTATGATAAAACGGTTTCTCAAATCTTTAAGGCTTTGATGGTAAGCATTGCTAAATTAGACATCAGAATTTTACTAGTATCATTTTGTATAAAATTTACATTTTTCTAAAGTTGGATTTTTATATACAAAGGTGGGTGAATATTTTCTTCATAATTCTTTATACAGCGGACAAACAGTAATAAAATGGAATTCATGTTCGATATTAACATTACAAGTTGAAACAATCTTTGTTCATAATGAATACTTTTATATCTTCCTGCGTTACCTCTGATTGGCAAGTTCCTGACTGTAAGCATGGTGATTATATAACAAAATTCGCTATCTCCTAACAATTCTAGATATCTTTCACAAGTAAATTCTGCTCCTAATGACCTATAGAAATGCAGTTTTTCCATCGATTTTAATCTTATCCTGTAGCTTTTGCCAGAAAGTATCTTGACATTTCTGACAGAACAATCTAAGAAATGTATTTTCATCATTTACGCCACTAAATGTTGCCAAATCCAAATGTAAATAGAAGCTTTTTAACATTGTTAGCCCAGCAGTCACAGTTCCCTCCACCAATCTTAACTCTAAATTGTAGCATTGTTTAGGATATGTCTTTTGGAATTTTAGGTTTCTTAGCCAATATGTCGAAATACGTTTATATCTTATGCTCTGCATGCTAATTCTTCCTAATTTGTTATATATGAATGCTTTAGGGGTACATGTATCAAGAATATACCTACAAAATGACAAATAAGGTATTTCAATTTTACTGGCATCGAAAAAAAACCAAATCTCAGCCCCATAATTAAGGATGGAAGCCATCTTCGAGTCATACAGGAAGCAATCCAGTTACGGTTAATGTGCCAACTATTGAAATACTTTGCTTCAATATATGCATAGCCTTCAGTGCCTGCAAGGATAGATTTCACTGGCCCATATACCAAGAGTTTTTTTTTTGTTTTTTGAAGAAAATATACATCCTAAATACTTTTTATAATATGATTCAATCTTTACCATGGCCGTTTTTCGTAACTTTTGAGATAGTCACCTCTGCGAAATACAACCACTCTTGTTTTTCCATATTCACTTTTAATTTCCATTAATAATAATAATAATAATAATAATAATAATAATAATAATCGTCTCGAAGGAAAATCCTTTCCCGTACCCAAACCGCAAAAGAACAAAAATTATCGGTACGTAATT
The DNA here is from genome assembly GCA_016617855.1 of Megalonaias nervosa. NCBI lineage: Eukaryota > Metazoa > Mollusca > Bivalvia > Unionida > Unionidae > Megalonaias > Megalonaias nervosa. The sequence goes on from JAECUM010068116.1 coordinate 1,260, forward strand.
TTCGACACTCTTCCTCTCAATAGTAATTCATATTGGATGTGTATCGTTGTTTTTCGTAATTCATATAGGATGTGTATCGTTGTTTTTAATAAGGTATATAGGGTGTGTATTGCTGTGTTTAGTCATTCATATAGTGTGTGTATGATTGCTTTTTGTAATTCATATTAAATGTGTCTCCTTGTTTTTAATAATTTATATAGGGTATTCATATAGGGTGTGTATCGTTGTTTTTAGTAATTCATATTGGGGGTATATGATTCTTTTTAGTAATTCATATTGGGTGTGTATCATTGTGTTAGTAATTCATAATGGGTATGTATCGTTGTTTTTAGTAATTCATGTAAGGTGTGTATCGTTGTTTTAGTAATTCATACTGGGTGTGCATCGTTGTGTTAGTAATTCATATTGGGTGTGTATCATTGTGTTAGTAATTCATATTGGGTGTGTATCGTTGTTTTTAGTAATTCATGTAAGGTGTGTATCGTTGTTTTAGTAATTCATATTGGGTGTGTATCGTTGTTTTCAGTAATTCCTATAGGGTTTGTATCGTTGTTTTCAGTAATTCATATTGGGTGTGTATCGTTTTTAGTAATTCATATAGGGTGTGTATCGATATTTTTAGTAATTCATATTGGGTGTGTATCATTGTTTTTAGTAATTTATAAAGAGTGTGTATCGTTGTTTTTAATAATCATATTGGATGTATATCGTTGTTTTTTAGTAATTCATATATGGTGTGTATTGCTATTTTTCAGATCGGAAAGTGAAGAGAAGCTGTAGGCGAGACAAGCGAGAGTGGCTAGACCAGAAGAGCCAAGAAGCACAGGAAGCGGCTAAGAAAAATGACACAAAGACGTTCTACTGCATCGTTCGCGACCTCACCGGAGCGAAGAGTGGACACGGAGCCCCTATCAAGGACAAAAATGGAAAGCCGTGTCTAACCAAAGAAGAACAAGATGCTCGATGGGCTGAACATTTCAAGGAAACGCTAAATCAGCCTACCCCAGAAACTACCTTCACTTTTGATCCACCCGACCCAGCAAACAACCTGGCCGTGCGGACGGAAGAAATATCAACAGCAAAAACTGAGATCGCGGTACGGCTCCTAAAGAATAACAAAGCGCCTGGCCTGGATATGGTGTCTGCAGAAATGCTCAAGCACGATGGACAGTGTCTCGTCAACGAACTGACAGATATTCTAAACTCATGTTGGTTGACGACACGAGTACCCGAAGAGTGGTGCAAGGGAGTCATCGTCAAACTTCCAAAGAAAGGAAACCTGGCGGACTGTACCAAATGGCGAGGAATCACACTCCTCTCGGTCCCTGGCAAAGTTTTTAGCATTGTCCTGCTACGGCGACTAAAGGAAGCTGTGGACGCGAAGCTCCGAGAAGAACAGGCTGGCTTTCGTCGCAGCCGATCGTGCAATGAACAAATATTCGTCCTGAGAAACATCATCGAGCAGAGCCTGAAACACCAACAGCGGCTCATTATCAACTTTGTCGATTTTACCAAGGCCTTCGACAGCATACATCGGGAGTCGCTTTGGAGCATAGCGAGATTGTACGGCATCCCGAGCGATTCGTTGAAGTCTTTAGAAACCTCTACCTCGACTCACGCTGCTGTGTCAGGACGGAAGACGGCACCACAGACTTCTTTGCCATCGAAACTGGCGTGAGACAGGGATGTATCCTCTCTCCTTTCCTCTTCCTGATGGTGATCGACTTCGCTATGCAGAAAGCCATGAACCGAGATGATTTTGGAATTCCATGGCTGAAACCAAACCGGCTAACTGACCTTGACTTCGCGGATGACATTGCACTCCTTGGCGCCACGAATAAAAAAGCGCAAGAAATGACAATGAGCCTGGAACACGACGCGGCCCGAGTTGGACTTAGGATAAGCGGGAATAAGACAAAGATCATGAGGATCGGATATACCATAGCAAGGGACGCCGTGAAAATTGGTCAACAACAACTTGAGGAGGTAGAGAAATTCACCTACCTAGGCAGCACCCTAGCCAACGATGGCGACGCCGACCACGATGTCGCTTGCAGAATAGGGAAGGCAGGGGTAGTCTTTCAACGGCTTCGACCAATCTGGGCCAACGCGCAAATCAGTGTAGTAACGAAAATCCGGCTATTCAATACCATCGTCGTCCCGACTGCAACCTATGCATGCGAAACGTAGAAGACGTCGGCCCGGATCGCAAGGAGGCTTAACGTCGCCCAACAGCAATGGTTGCGTCGAATCCTGCAAGTCTCGTACAAGGGTCGCATCACAAATGAAGAGATCCACCAGCGAACAGGCACCCGCCCTCTCAACGACAGTGTGACAGAGCGCCGGCTACGTTTTGCTGGCCACGTACTCCGTCAACCAATCTCACGGCATCCAAGAAAAGCCATCTCGTGGACGCCACGGGGAGGACGGAAACAAGGCCGCCCACGAACTACATGGCGACGCACCTTCATCGAAGATCTGAGAGCGCTGGGAATATCATTGGATGACGCTGAAACCATTGCGACAGATCGACCTCGATGGAGAGCACTCGCTGCCCAATGCGCCGAACGGCGCAGGAGGAACTAAGTCTAAGTAAGTAATTGCTATTTTTAGTCATTCATATTGGGTGTATCGTTGTTTTTAATGATTCATACTGGGTGTGTATCGTTGTTTTTAATAATTCATATTGGGTGTGCATCATTGTTTTTAATAATTCATAAAGGATGTGTATCGTTTTTTTAGTAATCCATAAAGGGTGTGTATCGTTTTTTTTTAATAATTCATAAAAGGTGTGTATCGTTGTTTCTAGCAATTCATGTAGGGTGTGTATCGTTGTTTAAGTAAGTCATATTGGGTGTGTATCGTTGTTGTTAGTAATTCATAAATGGTGTGTATCGTTGTTTTTAGTAAGTCAATGTGTCGTTGTTGTTAATAATTCATAGAGGGTATGTATTGTTGTTTTAGTAATTCATATAGGGTGTGCATCGTTGTTTTTAGTAATTGTTAAAGGGTGTGTATCGTTGTTTTTAGTAATTCATATAGGTTGTGTATCGTTGCTTTTAGCAATTCATATAGGGTGTGTATAGTTGTTTAGTACATGTACAAGAGTTTTCCAGTTTATATTTGTATTACCGTTCATTTGCAAGCTGTCCACTGATATCGAAGGCGTTGTTATTGTCTGAGTAACTGATTTTCCTCGCCTTTCTGAATACGAAACCTGAAATAGAATATGACATTGTGGTAAGATCATTTGTTGCAGGACATATTTAGTTTGAACATGTTTTACTGATGCACTACCATGGGATTGGGAACACATTATAAAAACTTAAATTAGCCCTCTCTCATTACATTGTGGCAGAAACTAACAATGAAAAATGATGGTGTGTGTGTGTGTGTGTGTGTGAGAGAGAGAGAGAGAGAGAGAGAGAGAGAGAGAGAGAGAGAGAGGCTCATTGACAGTATTCGCGATTTGAATACGTTATTGAACTCGTTCGGTATCATTTATATATTTGCATACATGATGTAGAATTCTTTCATGTGCATCGCCCTTTCCGCGAAGCAGTAAATCTAAGCTAACAACTGGATGTGACACTGATCAAATTTTCTCATCAACTCGGTTCGTTGCTGACTACTTGGGACAGAACATGAAGAAATGCATGGTGCTTTCTACCGCACCTCAGGAACAAACAGTGATCTCAGCAAGTTTAACACGGTAATGAACAGCTTTAAATGCACTTACGTTGTGTCGCAATATAGTATGGTCACTATCTCGGACTCGATGAATCAAAAACTAGGCATTTTACTGGATTCGATATTTGGATATGAACATTTTAAAGCAGTGTAAGGCATGCAACATTGGGTATCCTGTTTAAGATTGTTAAAACAAGGCTAATGTTGAGGGTACAAAAAATGATTTGGTAGAATTTAGCCTGAAATTGCAAGTAACTATATTATTGAACGTTGATGGTTGTAATTTGTTTGTTTGGACACACTGAAGGGAGTCCTTCAGTGAGATTGTCCAGATCTTGCACCGATTTAATTGAATAGTATGATAATAATATTTGTCTCCTTTGTCTTGAATGCAGAATTTTACACCCTGTTTCAAAATAGTGAGAGTGGCTACTCATGCATTTTAGAAGAAATGCAACTATTCTTGCTTATTCAAGACAGGCATTATAGATGTTGTATATAGTTCTGATAAAATTTGCCTTCTAAGTTTCTATTTTAGTTTTTGAAGACTGGCGGCTATTAGAGACAATACTGTTTAAAAATTGCTTTCAGACTGAAGGTCCACTTTATATCTGATTAAAGTACCAAGATGACGATGAGAATCCACATACTTATGATCAGCATTTTCAAAAACAAGTTCAAAATAGTTATTACTTTCTTGTTCATGGAAAACATAGCCACTGTTTTTATTGTTGTTGTGGGGGAGGGTGTCTTTCTCTGAATTAAACTTTAAAAGCCATTGATTGCACCATTTATGTAGTTTTAATAAGATCATAATCACTATTCACGACTAGTTCTATTTCAGCATAATAATGGGAATGACAATGCAGAGATGACTCATAAAGAGACGGGTGAGAGAGATCAAACCATTGGCAATACCGTTTACGTAGATTAGAAACAAGAGAGGCACAAAGATCTTTGTGGCACATCAACATTTATAATGATTTCTCGTAAATGAATATCATGCAAAACACCAATTTGTTTTTTATTACTAACATAATTTTTAAACCATTTCATCAGATTTATAAAACATCATGTTAGTTCAATTTGAATAATAAACCTCTGTGCCAAAATCGATCAAAAGATTTTTATTAAATGACAAAACACAATACAAGAGTAATGAGATTGTCCAATGACTTTCGTATACATATATTGAGATAGAGTTTAATAAGTAGAAAAACAGTGGAGTAATTGGGACGGAATCCTGACTGATACTTGTAAAAAGAAAGGTTTTATCAAATGCATCTTTCCAAAATGTTTGCGACACAGCGAAGTACAGGGAGAGTTCCATAACTGGAAAATTCGTGTCAATCAACATTTCGGAATGGGAAGAATATGCGAAAGTTTCCATTGGTCTGGATTTTTTCTTTAACAACAGATTAAAAAAGAAATATTTATCAGGTTTTAGAATGTCAGTGTCAGTTTATTCATGGTGGGTTCCTCTTCTTATTCCGTAGAATATATCTTGACATAACATCAATTAATTATGCATAAATAGGTCTGAGTAAGTCAGTGATATAGTCATAATAGAAATATGTTTATACGTGTCACATATGATATCATTCGAAGTTTCAAAAATTTCCCAGTAATTTGTAGGAGAGGAGACTGATCTTTACTCTGCATCTACGGCTACTTTATACCAGGGTAAAATCTACAGCTATTTTATACCAGGGTAAAATCTACGGCTACTTTATACCAGGGTAACATCTACGGCAACTTAATACCAGAATAACATAATTTCAATCCGCAGAAGCTGAATACCATGGCAACCAAAGTTTGAATCGTTCAGCCGTTGCTAAATCGTTTATCGAGAATATACATCATGATGCCGTTGCTAATTCGTTTATCGGGAATACACACCATAATGACCTTTTGCGTGACACTTTCTGTCGTTTCTAAAAGGTTCTTTAAAACCAGTCAGTTTTAATCTACCCATATGGATGATACAATTTAAATGCGTATCATTAAAGTATGAAATTCAAATATCTTCATGTTTACTTTCCAAATAATCAAATCATTATCGGATGCTCCGTATATTTAAATGAAGTCAAGAAATTTCATTATCTTCCTTAAGTCCCGAGTTTGTTTCAATACTCCCACGAGGAGTTAAGAGAGAAGTCAATAAAACAACTGGAAAATTCTTGATGAATGGAAATACAGCAATCAATCAAACGGAACATTCTTGATGAATGGCAATACAACAATAAATCGAATGGAAAATTCTTGATGAATGGCAATACAACAATAAAACGAATGCAAAATTTTTGATGAATGGCAATACAGCAATAAATCTAATGGAACATTCTTGATGAATGGCAATACAACAATAAAACGAATTATTCATTCTTGATGAATGGCAATACAGCAATAAAGGAATAGACAATTCTTGGTGAATGGCAACACAACAATAAAACGAATGCAGTATTTGTGATGGATGGCAATCCAACAATAAAACGAATGGAACAAATGCAATATTCTTGGTGAATGGCAATACAGCAACAAAACGAATGGAATATTCTTAATGAATGGCAATACAGCAATAAAGGAATAAAAAATTCTTGGTGAATGGCAATACAACAATAAAACGAATGCAGCATTTTTGATGGATGGCAATCCAACAATAAAACGAATGGAACAAATGCAATATTCTTGGTGAATGGTAATACAGCAATAAAACGAATGGAAAATTCTTGGTGAATGGCAGTACAGCAATAGAACGAATGGAAAATTCTTGATGAATGATGATACAACTATAAAATGAATAGAACATTCTTGAATGAATGACAATACAACAATAAAACGAATGGAACATTCCTGATGAATGACAATACAACAATAAAATGAATGGAATATTCTTGATGAATAGCAATACAGCAATAAATTGAATGGAATATTCCTGAAGAACTGCATATAGCTGCTTAAAAAATATTTTGAGACGCAATTGTGACGTTCATTTTCATGCCTTTAAAACTTAAAAACAAGGAACAATTGTTGAATCCCCCATTGGAGATTTTGTACCGCATTATGGAATTATCTAGAATCATAAGGAATTTTATTCAGTTGTGCATGATCTCCATTGGGGGTATTCGCTATGAAGACAAGATATGGAAAAATCATATATAAAAGTCTGATTGTTGTACCAAACTGTGGTAATGACATTGTGCCCGGAGAAAGAAAAGACAATAATAGAATGAAGAGATAAACAAAACAATAGATGAGATTATGCTTACGTATTTCCTGACTGAGATAATTTGCTGGTTAATTCAGCATACAGCTGGGGAGATGGTTTGACTTAAAAGTTGCAATATAGACTTGATACAGTATTAAAACTGCATACTAAATAATTCTAATAAAGATCGAATAAATATGGAGGTCTGTTTTTATGTGAAATCATAATGTAAACTCTGTATGACTGGAAATTACATTCTGACGATCACACACACTGATATTCCATATTTCATGCAAAAAGATACTGAGGATCGCTACGTAGGTTGGTGCTGGTTAAGAGACACAAATGCATATATACACACATACACAGTCATTTATATATATACACATACACAGTCATTTATCTACACACAATCATTTATATACACACATGGTCATTTATATACACATACACAGCCATTTGTATACACATCAAGTCATTTATATACACACATACACAGTCATTTATATACACACATACACAGTCATTTATATACACACATACACAGTCATTTATATACACATCCACAGTCATTTATATACACACATACACACTCATTTATATACACACATACACAGTCATTTATATACACATATACACAGTCATTTGCATACACACATATACAGTCATGTACAAACATTAATGAAGATATTTACTGATACATATTGCGCAATCATGTCATACACTAATATTAAGGGAGATGATTTATCGATATATATCGTGTAATCAGGTCATTTACTCTCACAAGGGGGTGTTGTTGATACACATCGTGTAATCGTGTCACACAAGTTAATATTAACGGATATGCCTTTTGATACAGATCGAGTAATCATGTCATATACTAATATTAAGCGACGCCTATTGATGCAGATCGTGTAATCATGTCATGTACTAATATTAAGGGAGACACCTATTGATACAGATCATGTAATCATGTCATGTACTAATATTAAGGGAGACGACTGTTGATACAGATCGTGTATTCATGTCATGTGCCATACATTAAGGGAAATGGCTATTGATGCATATCGTGTGATCATGTCATGTACTAATATTAAGGGAGACGTATATTGATACAGATCATGTAATTATGTCATGTGCGAATATTAAGGAAGATGGCTTACTGACCATGAGAAGCATTACCATTACGGGAGATGGCTTACTGATCATTTCAAAATCTAATATTGCCAAAAGTTATTATAAACAGAAATGTAAAATTAAGCAGCTGTATTATTAATTTTTCTAGTGATTGTCAAAAATGTTTTTGAGACACGATCTGAAATTTAAAAAAGAATAAATATCTGAATTCTACTTACATCAAAGATATAAATATCTAACTCCATGTACTTAAAAAGTCGCGAGGCCTCGAAACCTGCATAGCATGAAGAACTTGTATATCCGTCAACGAAGAGGTAATCAAGTGGAAATGCCGAGGAAATAAAGTGGAAAAAACATTAAGAAGATAAATGCTGATTATAAGACAGAATAAATTATTCAGCTCACCAGACATCTTCGTCTCGACTTGCTCATGGAATCGCTTTTTGCTGACTTGACGGGCCTTCTTGCATGACTTAAATTTCCATTAAACATTTTTGTGTTGGTTCTGAGATAGGCTGAGGAAGCAGTCTTTGGTCTCATTATAAGGTTGATTCTTTTCAGCAAAGGAACTGCCAATAGATCTATGTCTTCAACAGTCCTATACCCAGTTCCGTCACTACTGTCGTCATCAGAATCGCTGCTCCTCGGAGGAGACAATGGGCGTGGCAATTTTATGTGATTATAATCAGCATAACGATGGTAGTCCGTTTCATCGACTCGAAAAGAGAAATAACCATGTGTGTGTGCTTTCTCCGTGTAGTTTCCGGTCCTTGAGTTCACTATTGGATAAACCTTTTCTAATTTCTTCAACACTGTTAAGGACCCCTGGCATCGAATAAGTCGATATAAAGAAACGATTATTGTTATGAATTGATATTTATGTTGCATCTGAATAACAAATTTAAAAGCACTGTCACATCCAAGAAAGAAAATTCTAACCTCCAAGAGCACTTGAATGTTGTGACAAAATTACTAACACTAATTCAACATCCTCTAATGAAAATGTTTATCGTTCAAAACCCTAATTCACACTAAAATCTGAACACGAAATTTAAACTCATGTACTCTGATTCAATGATTCAGTGAAGAAGAATGTGTGTACATGTGTCTGTATATATATATATATATATATATAT